>MU182701.1:160400-205676 GCA_016904865.1 Pissodes strobi
TTGCAGAGGTTACAGTGCCAATTTTGTGATAATTTCGGCTTATTTCTCGAAGTTATACGAAATGATAGAATGAGTTACAACGCTATTTTTTTTAATAAATTTTGCTTTTTTCTTGAAATTGTACGAAGTTATACAGAGCTCAAAGCGATATTTATTGCATAGTTTCAGATTATTTCTTAAAACTATATGAAGACGTAGAAGACCACAGCTATTTTTCATAAATTCGAAATGCGGTTGAAATTTGAAGAAACTGTTTCAGATGTCACAGTGCTATTTTGCAAAAATGGCGGCTTATTTCTGGAAATTATACAAGCGCTAATTTTTTTAGTAAATTTAGCATGTCTTGAAATTATACGATGTTATAGAGGGACCAAAGCACTATTAATTTCAGTCTCTTTGTTAAAATTATATGAAGACCTATTTTTCATATATTCGAGTTGTGTT
Source organism: Pissodes strobi (assembly GCA_016904865.1). Taxonomy (NCBI): domain Eukaryota; kingdom Metazoa; phylum Arthropoda; class Insecta; order Coleoptera; family Curculionidae; genus Pissodes; species Pissodes strobi. The sequence continues at coordinate 160,845 of MU182701.1, forward strand.
TGAAATTTGAAGAAACCGTTGCAGAGGTTACAGTGCCAATTTTGTGATAATTTCGGCCTATTTCTCGAAGTTACACGAAATGGTAGAATGAGTTACAACGCTAATTTTTTAATAAATTTTGCTTTTTTCTGGTAATTGTACGAAGTTATACAGAGCTCAAAGCGCTATTTATTGCATAGTTTCAGATTATTTCTTAAAGCTATATGAAGACGAAGAAGGCCATAGCTGTTTTTCATAAATTCGAGATGCGGTTGAAATTTGAAGAAACTGTTTCAGATGCCACAGAGCTATTTTGCAAAAATTTCGGCTTATTTCTGGAAATTATACAAGCGCTAATTTTTTAGTAAATTTGGCATGTCTTGAAATTATACGAAGTTATAAAGCACTGTTTATTTAGTAATTTCGGGTTTTTTTCTTAAAATATGAGAAACTGTCAATTTCTCAGTAATATTGGTTTATTTCTGGACATTATACGAAATAGTGGAATGAGCTAAAGCGCTAATTATTTAATAAATTCGCCATTTTTTTAAATTATTACGAATTATACGAATTTATAGCAGTATTTATTGCATAGTATCAGATTCTCTCTCGAAATAATTATACGAAGGCTAAGAGGGATACCTACCTCTATTTACCATAAATTCGAGTTTTTGTCGAAATTGTCAGAAATTATACGAAAACCATAAAGGAAAAACTATTTAGACAATTTACATTAAATAAAAACCATAAGTGGATAAAGTTATTAGAACCAAATACAACTATTGTTAAAATCAGTGACAGATACCTACAATGATTCAAAGCGTCGAAAGATTTAAATAGCACGAATGAGGAAAAGTTGCTGAATTCTATTTCTGAACATACTAAAGTTGTTGTTAAACAAAGATTCAAAATTAGTGACAATGTTCTAATATATATACACATGCTTTCCCAAAAAAATATACACCGAATACCTCAAGTAAAAATCACAAATCCTACAACCTACAACATATATATTAGATTTTCAAGATCGTCCTAAACTGAATGTTTTTACTAAGCCACAGAAAACTAAACAACTTGATGTTTTTTGATAGAGCAAGTTTTACGAAAGACCGGAAATAAAATCCTGGTAATATGGCTGGGTTTTGATAATTCATATAATAGTTGGATTGATAATACCACGAATGTTGCGTAATAAATTGTATTAATATTAATATTCAAGGCATTAATAAGATCCCATTTGGATTATGGCTCATTTTTGTTTAGGCCTTCAAGTAAAAAGTGTTTAAATAGATTGGATGTAGTATATTTTGAGGGTTTAAGAATCTCTTTGGGCTGTATGAGGTCCACCCCCCGTATGGCCATTTCAGCTGAGTCTGCAATGTTGGAGCTTGACTACCGAAGGAGAATGTTGGCTACTAAGTTTCTCTCCAAATTAGTTGGTTTACAGGGTCACCCTTTGATTTCCATTCTTTGCAGACTACGTGGAAACTTGATCAAAAATCCGGGATTTTTTAAAGATGATAATTCTCCATATTTGAGGAGCATTCACGCAAAACTTAATAAGTCCAAATTTGCCGTTTTTGAGTTAGACATCGATTCGGCATCTAAAGGCAAATATCTATCGATATTTTCATCGAAACTCAAGCTAAAGTTGATACATCCCATACAAAATATATACGAAAGTCGTAAAAATCAAGCAAAAGTGATTATTTCCATACTATAGCACTTATATAGGCCAGTTCAAACAAAACTCGATAATTCCTGTAAATATCTTATGGGCCCAAATATGATTCAGTCATAAGTTGATAAGTACGTTTCGGGGATCATTGGAGTATATTTTTATTGTTTTGGCAATGTATGCCATCTATTACCGAGTAGCTGAATCTATGTCTTTAAGAAGAAATATATCCCTACAATATTCCTTCATTGGTTTTGGGTTAGTATTTGGTGTAAGGCAGAGATAGTGCACTAAAGTTACAGGGGTTCGCAGAAATCACTAAAAATCGCTGTTTCTATTCTGTTTTGGCGTGAAAGTTCAACGTTTATCGTTTTAGTTTTGTTTCTGGCAGGACAATTTATTGGTATTTCGTGTAGTTATGGATGATAATGATGGAGACTTGATTTCAGTGGGCCAAAGCAGTACTGGTTCCAGAAAAAAAAAGCGAAGAAAATTACTAAAGGCAAAAGAGAACACGCCAACAGGTATGTATTAGGTTTGTTCTAGCAGCGATTTCAAACGGTTCCAAATCATCCGGAGTTTGCGCATAGCAATATAAACGACGCTTATATCGTTATGCGCAAACTCCGGATGGTTTGAAACCGTTTTAAATCGCTGCTAGAACAAACCTATTAATGTACTTTATTTTTATTTGATGTTTTCCTTTTAAGGTTATTTTATGAATAATTAGTAACTCAGATGTTAATTTTCCGATAATAATTATTAATAATTATTTCCTAATTATTATAAAATATAATGGATTTTCAAAGGGACTATTTTTGCATATTACTGTTTTCTGGACAAAAATAGCGCATACAGTTATTAACAAAACTTTATTGCGATTTTACTGTTAATTTTACAACGGGTTATGGTAAAGGGTGAGAAGGGTGTATGCGGTCGTATTAGTAAATAAAAATCATAGCTATTATAAATTCTAATTTAATAACAGGGATCTATATGAAGTTTTATATTATCGTTTTAGACATCAGATTCCAATATTCGATGACCTAATTAAATGCAATCACACTAAAAAGAAAATTTATCAGTGTAATGAGGTGACACTTGAAGATATACAACAATGGAGGGAAAAATTGTATCATGGAACTTGAAGAACCTTGTTCATGTCTCGACGAAGATCCAGGCTTCCACATTTAGTTGTGTTTTTTTTGTATTTTGTAATAATTTGTTTTTTGTAATACTTTAAGACATTTCTGTTGTTAACGATCATGTTGACCAAAATAAAAATCGTTTCAATCAAAACTCAATATTTACGTTAATCTATTCAAACAAAACTTGATAAGTCCATAAAATTCAAGCAAAAGTTGTTAATTGCAAAAATTAATCTGTTTTTTCTGCGTTGTTATATAATTTAATTTAGCGCTAATTATTATATTAGTTAAGTAAAGTAATGAACATTTGAAAGGTATTTATCCGAATAAAAAATTCAATGGTTTCAAAGAGCAACAACAAAAAATCGAATTTCTAAAAATTGGTGAAATTGGATTTATCAACTTTTGCGTGAATGCTCCTCATTTAGTCTCGGCAATTGAATATTTCTATCCTTATTTTAGGAAAATACATAAAAACGCTAATTTCTATTGTTATGATATAGATTTTGATATTTTAATTTCCCCGTTACAAACTTTTAATTGCAATATAAAAAAGAATGAACCCATGGCGAAAGAAAATTTCTTGATGGCAACGGAGAGATACAAGGGTGATTATGTTTTTGTCTTTACGGACGCATCGAAGATGGACGAAAGAGTGGGGTATGCTCTTTATATTCCGGATATTAATTACAGGTTTTCTCAAAGACTTCCTCGAGAGTGCAATATTTATAAGGCTGAAATCATAGCTATCCATCAAGCAATAAAATCATGTTTAAATAAAAATTTTAAAAGAGCAATAATTTTTTCTGACTCTCTCAGTGCAGTCTCTAAAATAAAAGGCAATCACTTTAGCCCTCGGGCTGATCTCTGGTCTTACAGAACAAAGAGATTGATAGCTCTGGCTAACCAAAACGGATTTCAGTATTTGATCTCTTGGATTCCAGGCCATTCTGACATCCCTGGAAACGTAATGGTCGACATACTCGCTAAAGTGGGAAGGGATTTGAGTGTACCGATGGACATTCTTTTGGACTCTGGGGATTTCTTGCCTGTAATTAAAAGACAAATTTTTTCCCAATTTAAAACGTATTGGAAGGAGGCACTTTATAAGAGGAGACATCAATATATTCAGGTTCAAGATTTCTTTCCATCTAAATCTTGGTTTTTTAATTTCCCTTACAAGAATAGACGAACATCTTACGACAGTCATTAGGATGCGTACGGGTCATTGCTCTGTGAAGTGCCACCTTTTTAAGTTAAACCTAAAGGATGATCCGCTATGTGAATGTGGTTTGGTGGAAGACCTAAATCACGTATTTTTTGAATGTCCAATTAACGTCATTCCTAATTTTGATTTATATAGGATTCTTAGTAGAAATTCCGGTTACCGGTTTTCTAAAAACTTCCTTAAGACCTTAAGAATCGCTTTCCAAACGAATAATAAAGTCTTCCCACAACATCCCTTTATTTTCTTAATTATTATTGAAAAATGATGAGGCTATAAAATACGAACGTAAATTGAAAACTTTATGCAATATTACTGTGAGACAGTGAGTCACAACATATACCTAGTCATATACACTGTGGACAAAATTAAATTGGAACCTTCTTTAGCGTTTAATATTTTTTTCATTTTCAAATGATTTTTTATGATTTTTGGATATGCAATGGCCTAAGGTATTGGGATTAAAAAGAACTTGTGTGTGGCGTACAGAAAAAAGGGTATTTTTCAAAACCAATGTATTTCATGTCGTTATGGCCTAGGATATTAGAATCAAAAAGAACTTTGCAAAGCGTCTACTTCAGTGGCGTACAGACATTTTGAATTTACTTCAAGTTTTTAAAACAAAAAAATATATATTTTAAATTTGAATGTACCCCACTGAAGTAGACTCGCTCTACAAAGTTCTTTTTGAATCTAATATCTTAAGCCATAACATATAAAAAAATTATACAAAATCATTTGAAAATAAAAACGTTATTAAGCATTAAAGAAGGCTAGAATTTAATTTTGCCCACTTGTGGGCAAAATTAAGTTGGAACCCAATTCACCTTGTTGTATTTTTTTTGTTTTTCAGCCGATTTCAATAAAATATGGACACATTAAAGACGTGTCAATTCTTAAACGGCTGTTGTTGTTACTCACAAGGGGAACAGTACAGGGCCGGATTTAGGGGTTACTTTATAAAACAGTGCAATTGTTGTCATTGCAATAATAAGTGGCTTTGATTAGAAAATATATTGTGAGTTCAATCTGGCCAATAAACAACGGAACACCAAATAACGATAAAACAATAAAAAACAATAAAGGAAAAATTATTGTCGTTGCAATAATAAGTGGAACAAAAACGAATAAAAACATTTCAAAATATTTATTATTCTCAGTAAGTATTACTTACTAATTTACTAATGAAAGTAAAGTTATTTTATAAAAACTCATTGTGAATATGACCATCTTGATTCCTGACTACGGCTTGTAGCCATCGCCGCCACTGACCAATGGCGTTATTTACAATCACCTGATGGAATTGTTTCCAGCAGTATAAAATTCTTTGTTTTAATTCTTCGGTATTTCGGATCAAAATGGACCATGGTTTACCAAGCGGCTCCAAATCATGTAATCAACTGGATTTAAATCCGGGCTGTTGGGCGGCCAGCAAGCGGCCTCTATAAAATCAGGACAATTCTCTTGAAGGTATCGAATGGTCATTCTAGAAGTATGCTATGGAGTGCCGCCGTCTTGTTGGAACCTGTAATCGTCCGAAATCTTCTCCATTTGGGGAAGCATCGTTGCTAAAACGTTGGATTGGTAAACATGTGAATTTATTTTTACTCCCGAATTCACAAAAATTATGTTAGTTTTTCCGAGCATTGAGATCGCTAGCGAAACCATTACGGGATCTGCAAAATGTTGTCTTGGAACAAATAGGGATGCAAGCGGAATTTGACATTTTTTTCGGACATCGGAGTATATACGATTATTTTGTGAATTCCCTGGCTGACTCAAAGAAATTAGTTTTTCGTCCGAAAACCATATTTTTCTTACTTGTTCTCTTGTGCGAAGTCTCCTCAGTAATATTTATCATCTTTCAAACCTTTTATTTTCAATATCAAGGGTAAGTTTTTGACAAAAAACTTTTTTAAAAGGCCGTAAGTTAAGGTCTGTTATTTTATAAATTTTTCTTGAACCAAATACGGTTGCAGGCTCAGCGTTTTGGAAAATTTGTCTTACTTGTTCGATATTGGCTTGACTCCTTCCTGTTCTTTTTCTCCCTCGTTCAGGCTTCATAGCTAAAGAGCCATTCGTTAGGTTTAAATGCTTTAAAAAGCAGCTTACTGTACTATTGTGCCAATTACGATTCTGGAACATTTTAACAAATTTCTTGGAGCCATAATTATTTTTCTCACGTAAAGCTTTTATCAGAATTTTATCTGCATTTGACAATACCATGTTTTTAAATTGAAATTTGCCGATTTAACTGATATTTTAAAAACATGTCATTGTGAAGGTTTATTCGTTTTTTGGTCCACGGCTAACGTGATTGAAATTTACTGGCAATATGACGCCCTGCAGTTTAAATTGCGTTATGCAGCCTTCTACCAAAAATTCAAAAAAAAAATATTTCTTTCAAGAATTGACGAGTCTTCACTGTGTAGAAATTTGATTGAAATCGGCTGAAAAAGAAAAAAATTATAATAAGTACAATGGGTTCCAACTTAATTTTTCCCACCTGTGGACAAAATTAAATTGGAACCTTCTTCAATGATTAAGAATTTTTTTTGTTTTCAAAGGATTTTTTTAAATTTTTGGATTTGTTACTGCCTAAGGAATTGGGATTAAAAAGAACTTTGCAAATACAGATGTAAAATTGGGCAAAAAAGATTTGAATGGGTTCGAAATATTGACCATTAAAAAACCAGTTCAATACAAACAAAATTAAAATTCATTCTTTAATTTTGGTAAAACCATGTCTCTTGGGCCAAGTTAAATTAGAACCTTCTTTAATGCTTAATTACTTTTTTATTTTCAAAGAATTTTTAATCATTTTTGGATATGTTGTAGCCTAAGATATTAGATTAGAAAGGAGATTTGTAAAGCGGGTCTACTTCAGTGGTGTACATTAAAATTTAAAATATGTATTTTTTATTTAAAAAATTTTAAGTAAATTAAAAATTTTTGTACGCCTCTGAACTAGATCCGCTTTACAAAGTTCTTTTTTATTCTAATATTTTAGACCATAACATATTCCAAAACTATAAAAAATCCTATGAAAATAAAAAGTCATTAAGCATTAAAAAAGAATCCAATTTAATGTGGCCCACGAGACATGGTTTTACCAAAACTAAATTAAAAATTTTAGTTTTGTTTGTATAGACCTGGTTTCTTAATGGTCAATATTTCAAACCGTTTCAAATATTTTTTGTCCATTTTCACATCTCTATTTCGTTTAGCCGATTTTTGCAACGACATGAAATATTTGGTTTTGAAAAATACCCGCTTTTCTGTACGCCACTGAAGTAGACCCTCTTTGCAAATTTCTCTTTAATTCCAATACCTTAGGCCATAACATATCCCAAAAATGATAAAAAAATCTTTTGAAAATAAAAAGTTATTAAACGTTAAAGAAGATTCCAAATAGGGATAAAATTATTTGATCAGCAGATTAATTATTTGGTCAGCAGGTTAATGCATTGGCGTTCGTTAAGTGTTGAAAGTAGTAGGTTCCAAATGAGTAGGTTTGTAGCACCAGGTGTGCGCAAGCCTTATTTCGTGCAAACCTGGGCCAAATCAGTTTGATTAGTTTGCGTTAGCTTGGGTTAGTTTCGGTTCGCTTAAGCCAGTACGAGCATGCGCGAAGAAAGGCTCGCGGGAAACGCAAGCCTTACTTCGCGCAAGCCTCGGCGAAATCATTTCGATTTGTTTGGGTTAGTTTGGATTAGTTTCGGTTCGTTTAAGGCAGTATGAGAAAATACGAAGCAAGGCTTGCGCTTCTCTAATTTTGCTGCTCATTTATTCTTTGTCCTACCAAAATATTGAACATTTTGCTGAACCATTAAATATATTTATTGATCTAATTTTACTGCCCGATTATTTAATTTATATTAAATATTAATTTTGCTAATCCAATTTTGCTGCCTGATTATTTATTTTGCCACCAAAATATTGAATATTTTGCTTCTTGATAAAATAACAGCCATTAAAATATGCCCAAGTTCAGTGTATACCTATCCAGAGACGCCTTTGCATTGGTCGACCGAAATTGAGGCTCACGAATAAAATCGAGAATGAAATCAATTGGTTCTTCTACTCTTTCGTATAATTTGGCTATTCTGCACTTTGGCATAATTTCGAGAATAAAATCAAAATTAAAAAATAGTATTCTCTCGTACCGTATACGATTTTCGCCCGAGACAATAATTAAGAATAAGCATATACAATAAATAATTTTCAGTATTGTTCGACCCGACGACTAAAGACGATTACCAAACAACTACCACACTTGAAATATACTCGTCCATAATTAATAAACAGTACGACCGACGGTAACCGAGTCGCTTTATTGAATTTAAAACGCTGTTAATTGAATACAAACAGAAAACCAAAACAAACTATATTTTGTGTATTCATAAACGTCGTCGCTTATGAATTAAACATTAAACATGCCCATATGGGTCCGTTATTAAATAAAGAAATCGCTTCAAATGAAAATTTAGCTGAAACTTTTGACACACAAAACCAAACGATTTCTGCATTAATTATATTAATGCATGCGTTAATTAAATTGCGGGCAACATTCAATTGGATATTTTAAAAATTCATTGGACGAATGCCAGTGCTGCTATCTTAAATATGCATTTTGTCGTTTTTTAGGAGGACTTTTTTTACATTCCTTTTTGATTGTCTTAAACATTCAATTGAAAATGGGGACTTTCTAGAAAGATTATATTTCAACGCAATACAATAATATAAAGTAGATAAAATAAATTCGGCCCCAATTTAAATTTTTATATTTGTCGTATGTTCTGCCTTACAGGTAAATTCTTATTTATTTTTCCAAATCTAGTTGGTTTAATTGTCATTTTGAATTGTCCATTTTCTAAAAGACATGCAAGTAAATATCTGAATTCTTTGTGTGATTCGGTGCTGATTTCGTTTTCGTTATGTGTGCATGATTGAGGGTCCGTTACACTTATTATCAGCTACTATCTATCCATGGGCGTTGCCAGGATTTGCTCCAGGGAGGGGCAAGATAGGGTTATCAGGTCAAAAGTTGGAAACGTGTTTCGTCCTTCTGGAAAGGTGAATTCCGCGGGAGGCCCATCCGAAAATGTTTGGCTGCCACGCCCATTTTTCAACCAAAAGTCAAAATAATTAAATAAACAGAAAAATCGTGGGACCTTGTGTGACCAATTAATGGGGCCCGCCTGAAAAATTTGTGACGTTAACGAATATAGGACGAAGACGGACCGCACAACTGACCTTACTAAAATCGTTCCTCGGTAGTTCCCCGAAGAACGAAATCCCAGCCAGCGGCACCAGCGCCAATAAGAATCTCACTCAAGGCTAGCCAGCACGTATGAAAAGCATGAAATCATGAGTCGTAGGTCGTGTCGTATCGACTTGAAACTTAAAATACAGTTTTCGTATTTAGGAAACCTCCACGTTACAGAACCCCAGCTACCAACCCCGCCAGTCAATGTTGTTAACGTTTTTTCACTTCACGCATTAGTATGAGACTTTTCGAGAAAAGCAGAAATTTGAAAGCCTGGCTCAGATGGTAAGGCTCGCGTGTTTAAAATGAAGAGAATACAAATGCACGAAGTGAAAAAAAACGTAAACAACATTGTCGAGCTGGTCTAGTGTGCTTATCTAGCCAATCAGTTGACGTTATTTAGCTGGAGTTCTGTAGCGCGTATAAACTTCCTAAATACGCATACTCCGTAGCAGTCGCCGTCCCGCGGCAGTTCAATATAATTTTTTTAATTTTAGGTATTTTAATTTAGGTATATATTTTTTAATTTTTTATTTTTTTTTTTTCCTTTGAGTGCGGGGGGGGGGGGGGGCGAGGGGTTGCTGCTATTTGGCCCTTATTCAGCCTAATATCAATAATGTGATTTCAACTACTAGCGAAAGTTCAGATGACGACAATCTTCCTTTGAGTATTCTTGCAATATCTCGCTATAAAACATAACTAGAAGATTGCAAAGATACTGCTTCCCTTACAGCAAAGAAACCAAAAGTTGCCGGAAGAAAAAGAAAATAAATGGCAAAGACGCTCCTAAATGTTGAAAGCTAAAGATGACACATATTGTTTATTATGTGGTGAAAAGTACTTAGACTCCACTGAAGGTTAGATTGCTTGTCAGATGTGCCAGAAATGGTCGCACAATTCTTGCGCCGACGCAGATGACCCAATCGAAATCGATTACACGTGTGATATATGTAAATAGGAATAGATCCCTTATTTATTCCTTGTCAGAAACAAAATGGGCTATTTTTCAGTTTTAAAAAATATTAACATTAAACATGTTTCTGTTTTCATAGCATAGATAGAGCCTCAAATCGCATGCTACATTTGCCACATGACGTCATAAGCGTGAGAGATCATCTTAGTTTGTTTATTTAAACTTAAAGTTGATCATAAGGTATTGGCACCGTCTATAGATATAGAATATCTATAGACGGTGGTATTGGAATCGGTTCAAATGAATGAAACAAATTGCAACTAACTGAAACTAACTGAAAGTTGATTGAACTACTAACCAAAACTAGCCAAAAGTACCAAAACGGGCTAAAACGTATCGGAACAGATTACAAAAAATAAAGTAAGTTAAAACTAATCAAACCGAATCGAATTTTGGCGACTAACTAAAAATTCAATTTGATTATAACGTATCGGAGTTGGTTCAAATGGCTAAACTAAATTGGAACTAACTGAAAGTAACAGAAATTTGATTGCTTGACTAACCAATGGTAACTAAAAGCACCAAAACGGGCTAAAACGTATCAGGACAGAATAAAAATTTAAAAGTAAGTTAAAATTAATCAAATTTTGGCGAGTAACCAAAAAGTAACCAAAAGCAATATAAATGGTTATAACGTATCGGAACCGGTTCAAATGACTAAAATAAATTGAAGCTAGTTGAAATTAACCGAAAGTTGATTGAACAACTAACCAAAAGCACCAAAAAGGCTAAAACGTATCGGAAGAGAATAAGAATATTAAAGTATGTTTAAACTAACCTAAATTAACCGAATTTTGGCAACTAACTTAAATTAACCAAAAACATTTAAATTGGTTGAAACGTATAGGAACCGGTTCAAATGACTAAAATAAATTTGAACTAACTGAAAGTAACCAAAAGTTAATTGAATGACTAACCGAAAATAAATAAAAGCACCGGAACAGGCTAAAATGTTTCGGAACAGATTTAAACTATTAAAGCAAGTTAAAACTAACCCAAATTAACCAAATTTCGTGGACTAACCAAAACTAACCAAAAACATTAAAATTGGTTATAACGTATCGGAATCGGTTCAAATAACTAAAATAAATTAAAACTAACTGAAATTAGCGGAAAGTTGATTGAACGACTAACCAAAACTAACTATTGGCACCAAAAAAGGCTAAAACGTATCGGAAGAGATTTAAAGTATTAAAGTAAGTAGAAGCTAACCAAAATTAACGGAACTTTGACGGCTAACTTAAATTAACCAAAACATTTAAATTGATATAACGTATCGGGACCGGTTCAAATGAAAATGAATTCGAACTAACTAAAAGTAACCGAAAGTTGATTTAATGATTAACAGAAACAGACCAAAAGAAACTAAAAGCACCAAAAGGGGCTAAAACGTTTCGGAATAGTTTAAAAATATTGATATAAGGTAAAACTAACCCAAATTAACTGAATTTTGGAGACTAACTAAAATTGGTAATAACGTATCAAAACAGGTTCAAATGACTGAAATTAATTAAAACTAACTGAAATTAACCGAAAGTTGATTGAATGACTAACCAAAACTAAGCAAAAGTAACCAAAAGCACCAAAAAGGGCTAAACATATCAAAACAGATTAAATATATTAAAATAAGTTAACCGAATTTTGGTGACTAACTAAAATTAATCAAAAACATTAAAATTGGTTGTAACGTATCGGAATCGGTTCAAATGACTAAAATAAATTAACATTAACTAAAAATAACCGAAATCTGATTGAATGACCAACTAAAACTAATCAAATGTAACTAAAAGCACCAAAACGAGCTAAAACGTATTAAAACGCAAAGCTAAAACTAACTAAAACGTACCGGATTTTGGCGACTAACCTAAAATAACCAAAAACATTAAATATAATTATAACGTACGGAGTCGGTTCAAATGACTAAAATATATTGGGACTGAAACTAATTAAAAGTTGATTGAACGACTAACTAAAACTAACCGAACGTAACCAAAAGCACCCAAACGGACTAAAACGAATCAGAACAAGTTAAAAATATTACAGCAATGTTAATTTATGGCTAATTATTTATTAATAGCTTTTCCTATCTACAAGTGGAGGGTAATTTTTAGGTCTTCATATCCGCATGTTTTGTTTATTTTTTTTAAAGTATGATAATGTTTAATATTAAAGTTAAAAACGCATTTCTTTAATTAAATATTTTATAAACACTCGTGTTTTTATTTTTACTTTTTGAAACTCTGTTTTTAAAAACTACTTGAATTACAACACAAATTATATTTTTGCGTTTTTATTCGTCATTATATATTTGCAAAAGGCTGTGATTTTTTTTTGAAGTTTATTCTTGTGACCTAAATCACATATTTTTATGTTAATTATATTTTTTGATAATTCGGTTGTATTTTTATTAACATAAATCGTTCGTTCAGTTCCTCTACTGTGTGTATGTAATCTATTACATGTGCCTTTTGCTGTTACAGAATCGATCAATATGCATATTTTCGATTTATACAAATAGTTAATATTAAAAATTAAAAATCCTTTTGGTTTATATACATTTAATGTTGGTTCTAAGTAAAGAAGCTTATAAATACATTTAATAATTATTGTATTTGCTTTCACAACAGTTGCAATACTGTGGCGATTGCAGATCCCCAAAAAGAAATTAAATATTTAATTTTGAAATGCAATATTACGTAATAAATATTATTCCAAAAATGTAAAGAAGTAATATGGATAATTTCATTAAAAAATGGTAATAAAGGAGATACATAATTTTGTATACATGCAATGTATGTTTCCTCCAGCTTCATCAATATATAACTTTATAAAACTAGAATAATATATATTTCGATTATTAAATATTATAGGTGTCCCATTCTTTATTCGTTATTCAGCGAAAATTATGGAAACCTAACTTAGGAAAAGGTAAACCGTTTCGCTTTTAGTTAAGCCATTTAGATTCTACAGCCTGTCAATGTTATAAAAGTTTCAATTTTGTTAATATTTCAAAAACCGGTAGAGATAAGCATCTAATACAAACATATACTAGAATTGCCGGTGGAATCCAAAAATCTAATAATATATAATTTGTTCTGTTTGAATAAAAACAACAGAGTAATTCGGGGAGAGATGGCGCACGTTTTTAATTTTCTTCATAATTTTTATGGGAATAATATTTCGGGAACAACGTGTACTCAAATCACGTAATTAATCGTTAAGTTTTTGATATCTGCATGCAAAAAATTGAAAATAAGAGACATTTTTCAAAAAAAAATTAACGACAACAAGGAAAAAGTCCAACCAACCCATATACAATAGGAAAGATGGACCAGACCCTATGAGTCCACCACTATGATATGGTTGAACTTATTAAAGAAAAAACTCATGATGGCTTAATATAAACTTTATAATTAAAGATATTCTGGTAGTAAACCAGAAAAAAATATTCAAATACACCTTGCGATATTTTTGCCACATTTTTGCACATTTCGTCATATTTAAAACAAATTTTATGTAACCAATGTCCACATACCTCACATCTGATCCAGTCGTCGGGTTTTTCGGTATTCTGGTGAACTTCACCGCATCCGGCGCACTCATCATCATTCCAAGATTTTATGGAATCGCTGTCATCATATTATATTTCTTCGGAACTGCAGCTATCCTTCTGCGCTTTAATAAACGTTCAGATGGTTTTACCTGTGGTTTTACTCTTAGGATTTCTTTTTATTAGCCGTGTATATTTTTTAGTGTTTAACAGTTACGCTCTCTATGTGTGCTTTTATCATATCGTTCTTACGCTTGTTTCCACGTCATTATGCTCGTGTTTGAATTTATTTATTACGAACCTTCCTAATTTTATGTTTATATTATTTTCTATAATTTCTCTAACTTTTGCTATTGCATTTCCATTTGTATTTAATACTTTTATGCAAACATATCATTGCCTAAAGAATTATCTTTTCACTATCATTATTAGAAAAAAATAAAACAAACATTGATTTATGCAATGTTGGTGACAGACTATTTATTGACGAGTTTTAAATAAACACTGTCGCCGCTTTGATGGCCGACGCCATACTAACTGAGCAGGTTCTCTTATTTCTAGACAGTAGTACCATCTAATAAGCAATAACTACATTATAAGAGTGATCCATCTAAAACGATGATCTATCTCTCCTGGAATTACCCTATGCTAATTTGACGTTTACAATGCTTATATTTTTTTCACGACATTTTCGAAGATACTTGTGATAAATTCTGCACCTTTTGTATTTAACATTTCTTTTGTAACGCCTGCCATGCCCTTTCCAAATATGGTGCAAAAAAATTCAAAAAAACTTGTACATCAGAAAAATTGAGGATTTCAAAAGAAAATAAACTTAAGTCAAACCAAGTAAATGAAATAAAATAAAATGAAATAAAAGAATTAAAATAAACAAAATTAAATAAAACAGATTTGTCTTTCCTTACCACGTCGGGAGGTGTTAAAATTTCATATCTCCCTTATTTTATACTTAATAGATTGTAAAGGTGTTCTGTTGTTATGAGTTTGTTGAAAATAGCTTGAACATAAAGACATTGAAATATTTCTCATTTATTTGTTCCCTTTGTGCCAACTTGAAATCCAAATCCAAAAATTATTTAGCAAAACAGGCCTCTATACGAACAATTATCTAAATCCACAATTAATTTGAGGAGATTTCAAAGCGACTGTCATCCGGCAATGGGGATCTCTATCCAAAGCCAGGAAATTGTTTACGCCGAAACGATTCCTTTTGATACGGAATTATATCTTAAAAGAAGTTTCCCTGAATTAATTGGTGCGAAAGTTTTCTTCAAACATCAGCACCAATTCAATTCTGCCAGCCATGTTTAGGCATTTAATTTGAAATTCGTGGAAAACTTTTCGACTGTTTACATTAAGTTTCGCTGGGAGCTGGGTCTTTCCTTTTCGGGGGAAAATGAGCATTGCCGCAACGAATATATTTCGACATTGGACTATTTAGTAACGAAGATCAGCACTCGATTCATTAGGGAGATAAAACCTTCTTCTGTCGGAGAGAGAGAGAGAGAGAGAGAAAAGGAAATGAATTTTTTGTGGATATAGACGGTTCCGTTCGTTTAAAATCATATTTTGAGGCTTTTAAAGCTGTAAAATATCATATCTTACTTTCGAACCGAGCTATTCCTTTCAAATTGAACTTTAATTCAATTTTATGAGCAAGGGAGATTTGCAACACATTGTATGTACAGTATAAACAGTAATGATGCAACCAAAAATCCCTAGATCGCTCTAATATTACGTGTTAGCAACGGCTAGTATAATAGAAAAAGTTAAATCTGACACTACCTTGAAAAGTCTAAAATTGAATGAAAATAAACTTTTCTTATGAAACACGCAGCTCGAGAATTAAATGTCATTACGTGGGAAGGTTCAACCAACGGTTAAGGTTGGGCTGAGTGTCGGTTAAGTTCCCTCCAACCGAGCCTAAATAACCTAATCAAGGCATTAATTAAGAAGCTTTCTAATACGATATCTCTAACACTCTGTTGTACTAGAGCAGCTTAATCTCATTTAGATTCAGTTGAACTTTTCCTTATAAAAAATGCACTTTAGAAGCGAGATCGGGCAAATCGGTCTTACTAAATCGAATTCGTTCGCTTTGTCCCATAAATCAAAACGAGGTTATTGTTATATCCAAGGAGCTACTGGAAGTACATCGGGCCTCCAGCGAGCTTATTACCAGATATACCTAATTCCATTAATAACGGTCATTAAAATAATTGCCGCCAGATACGAAAATCGTGCGCTAGGGTACTAGAGCACCGAAGCCATTTGTGTTACGGTAAATTTAACGTCCGTCCTGACAATAGAAATCTGCTGCCACATTGCGCAACGTATTAGGTTGGCAAAACCTTCGCAGATGACGCAGCCATTGGCCTGGTGGTCCAGGCTGACTTTGAAAGTCAATATCACTATTGCGGTTTTTGAATCTTTAATGGTAACCAATCTATATATCTGTCAATTTCGGGACAAATCAAAATGGATGGATCATCAGATAAATCAAATATGTACAATATTGACTGGTTCTTATTAATACCTTTCATTTTATTTCCTTCAATCGTTACGTTATAAAATGTAAATATTTTCGTTACAATAATAGTGGCAAGGTTCAATAAGAATTATTCTTTAAATTAAGATCACTTTTAAGTAACGAGGGGCTTTCCAGCCTGTGTTTCGCCAAAAAACTTAGCCACCGTATATTTTACCTAACCTTAACTAGTGTTGGAATAATAAGGTATCGACAACATAGTATAGGAGCTCCCTATGAAAATAATGGATTAAGCTACATAAAACTTTTGGCGAAAGTAAGACCGAATTCGTGGTATCATTTCACGGTGTTCGGGCAATATAATGGCCCTAAACCTATCATTATTTGGCCATTGGGCAAATTAGATATTTATTTTTCGTGTGGTTTTAAATTTGTTTTCAGAAAATTACCGTCGAACAATCAAATCGGCGATCAGTGAAGGGCAGGGAAATAGATTTACTGTAATTCGGCTTTAGTTTCCGTGAATAATATTAATATATGCGCCCCTTTTGCATTTAATATGGTGACAGAGGTATTCAGAAGGAGGTGAGCACTATCTTTTTAGGTCGTAATACAAGTAGAAAACGTTGCTAAGGACTTCTAATTAAAATGGTTACAAAACACCGCAGTCTGGAACTCACATATTTAATACATATATTTTACCAGTAAAAACAGTGGCTCTAACAGCGGTAATGGAAGGAGAGGAGTATATGTCGGTAATGAAATTCCAAGGACCCAAATGTCAATAGACATGGAATCGCTTACCTAAAATTAGTCTGGGCAGTACGAAAGAGGGCAAAGAAAAATTCCAAAAACACTATTTTGAAGCAATGAAGGAACGAAGGAAGGCTTCAAGGGAAAAACGACATAAAGTCATGAAGAGGTATTAGGAAGAAGAATTAACATCAGTAAGCGCAAGATCTAAAAGCTTGAGAATTCTTAAAAGGTAATATATACAAAAATAGACTTCAAATGATTGAGAGGTAAAAAAAAGAAAAGACGCCAAAATCAGAAACGATCTTCAATTGGTTGACGAAGAAAACGAGAATGATATATCAAGAGCAAGAGATTATTGATCTTGGAGTTGCCACCAGATTCTCCTGGTTGGTCAGCTTACCATAATTTAGAGAGGACAGATCTTTGATGAGTGCATAGTCCGCATAATTGCAGCTAGCGACCGGCAAGACAAAAAATCTTGACTTGAAAAGCAATTTCTTGTCTTGTGTTGAAATATTTTCAAGAAATAAAAATAATCTTGCCTTGACCATTACTTAAGAGTTGATGTCTTGTCTTGACTCAATAAATCTTTAAATTTCTTGATATCTTGACAAAAGGGAACCTCCGTTTAAAAGTTGCGGTGAGCTTGGTTGATGTGATGTTTATGCTTTATGCATAGAATCGAGGGTAAGGTGGTCAGGTTAGTATTGTTTTACAGTTCGTTGCGTCATATGCGTTGTTCATGTTGCGAAATTTACACGTAGCGATTTAAATAATTTTGTTAATTATTATCTACCATTAAAATGAGTGATTGTGATGGTTCGTTGAGCTGCAAATCTGAGCCATTCGGAATTGAATCTTGTTCAGAATACCTACCACCTCAGACACCTGGACCTGGAAGTTTAAGTGGCTTTGACAGTAGTGACGGTGATACTACTACAAACAAAAACAGACAAAACCACAAGGATAAAAGCAGTGGAAACAAAGAAAAAAAGATCACAAGAACACTACCAGCATTCATCAAATAAAGGCCAAGAACTTAAAAGCAAAGAATTTTGTGACTATTTTGAAATCAACACCGACAAATCAATAACAAAAAAATAACAAAGTCGCAAAGTATTTACCGTGCTTTCAACACGTTAGGAAAATTGTGTATTTTTTTTTAAATGCTACGTAACTTCAAAATTTCTGTACGCCACTGAAGTAAAACGGCTTTGCAAATTTCTTTTTGATTCTAATATCCAAAAATGATAAAAATTTCTTTGAAAATAAAAAGTCATTGAGCATTAGAAAAAGATCCAATTTAATTTGACTCACACGACATGGTTATGATTAAAATATCAATTTTAATCTTGCTTGTACTGGCCTGGTTTTTAGTGGTCAACATTTCGGACCCATTCAAATCTTTTTTGCCATTTTTTACAACTTTATATCATTTGGTCGATTTTTGCAACGACCTAAAATACATTGGTTTTGAAAAACACCCCCTTTTCTGTACACCACTGAAGTAGACCCGCCTTGCAAGGTCATTTTTGATCCCAATGCCTTAGGCCATAACATATGGTTAAAATGGTCCAACTTTTGTTGAAATATCAAAAAATTCTAAACTTCTTAAATTCTCTCTACGAATTCTCAAAACCTATGAAGAATTTTTTATACACTTAAACAGTTTAATTTTTTTTTTTTGAGAAAAATTATAACATTTTTGAATAAGGGTGAATAAAATAGTTCGATTTCTTGAAAGAGCCGTAGACTAAAAGTGATGGAAAAACTCGAATTTTTTCAAAAACTTCGTAAAGTTTGCTAATGTTAGCCCAGCCGTTGTTGACCCTCCAAACGGATGCAATTGCATGCGTTTCGAGGGTCAACAACGGCTGGGTGAACTATATATATTTAACTAGTTCCAAAGATTTTGGAGAAAAATTAGATTGTTTTCAATTAGGGTGAAAAAACGGTTTTGATTTTTATCAAATGCTAGAAAGTACTAGGGAATGCTTGAAGGTTATCGATAAACTCGACAATTTGTTAGAGCTCTTCTATAGATTTTCGAAATCCACGAAAATTTCATATATAGGTATCTCAAATATTTTTGTCGAAGCTGGAAATGCACTGGAAAAGTGGAAAGCGTATTCAAGATTATCAAAAAAATCGAATTTTTATAATCCACGTCTGGATTCTCAAAATTCACGAAAAATTTTATATATAATTAAAGAGTTTCAGACTTATTGCAGAAAATTTATTTTTTTAAATGCGTTTAAAGAATGTTTTGCTTTCTGAAGAGAGCTGGCGAGCAGCGCATGTTAACATATTTAAAAATTATGGAAAAACGACTTTTAGATTTTAGAAATCTACGTAAAATTTGTTATGTATATGAATAGTTACAAATATTTTCGGATTAAATGAGAATATTTGCAATTACCGTGAATAAATGGTTTCGTTTTTGGTCAAGTGCTGGAAAGTGCACGAGAGATAATATTTGGAGAAATTCCAAATGTCTCAAAACAAGATATTCGAAATCTACATAAAGTTTATGGATTTTTAAAAAATGCGTTAAGTTTGTCGATGCTAATTCGTATATTTTCAATTTGGATGAAAAAATGGTTTTGATGCACAAGTCAACATATTTTGAAGATTATGGAAAAATTCGAATTTTCTGAAAATTTTCGTATGGATTTTCGGAATCTACGTAAAAGTTTGGAAGTATTTTGAATAATTCCAAAGATTTTAGGAATATTTTTTCATACATGTAACTCCTAGGGAGATCTGCAATTTGGCCACTGACGCATTGGCCACTGGACAGATTGCGTTTATGTTGGACGAAATGACATGTAGAGTAAATCATAAATCCAGAGTTTATTTGTTTATGTTTATATGGGCCTTGTAGTCACATCGGTTGGCAGTAGTCGCTTCAACCAACGCCCTTTACTGACAGCAGCATTATTTTACTGGTAAGTACCGAAGTGCGAAGTCGCACTAAATCAATGTATGATTTCTTGATGGGTTCCAGAAGTATATTATGCTAAATCACTTACTTCATTGCGAATTTAATAAGGCGCTTCTACTATAGCATGCAACACTCTGTTTTGGAACCATTACAGAATGTTAATGTTGGAGTTACTTGTAGTTCCCCAGAGTTGGATTCCGTACGTCCAATGAGCTTGTATGGTAATTTTGCTTTTCGATCACTGAGCTGATACATTTGGCTAAAACCTAGCTGCTTATGTTTTTGTGAGAATGTATTTCTCACAAGTAAGGTGTCGCGTCGGTCTAAATGCACCCCGAGATTTAGTTACATCAGCTTGCGGAAGTTGACAATTATTAATCTTCAAAGAGGACATGTCTCTCAACGTAGTGTAAAGGTCATATGTATATAGACTTGGTTTCACTAGCTTTAATACTCGATGTTTTCAGTCAGTGCTGAATTTTATGTAGGTTTATTTGAAGCTGGATCAGTGTGGGATGCCATAATAGCAGCGTCGTCAGCATATTTTGCCATTGCAGTGGTTCTTGTTGTTGGCAACTCTGCTGTATATATAAGGTATATTATTGACCCTGCCTTGAGGAACGCGTAAATATATTGGATGTATCTCAGTGTATTCGGCTCCTTGCTTCACCAAGAAATGTATCTTGATACATTGGATTTTAGCAGCTGAAAATAAGCTTGACTTGTAAGCCAGCGAGCCATATTTTGTCAAAATTTGGGGATATATCGAGGAAAGCTTAGTTATCGTCAAAATTAATGGCTGCCGTAATCTGCAATTAGTGTTATTTTCTGGCATTTTTGTGAAATCGGAACTATTTATGTGCTTTTAAGTGCGTGAAACTTGTACGTAATATTTCGTTGTATATTTAGGTATACAATTTATATTGTTGGCGTATTTTTAAATATGTAAAACTATATATTTCGTACTGAAGGCCTGTTGCTGGGCGGAAGTATGTGAGACTCAAGGTATAGTATAATAAAAAGTACAATAATTGAAGATTCAAAGACAGGGAAATTTTTAACACTAGATTTACTAAAACCACGGCAAAAAAAACTGGTATACCTTTTATTTTTTAAAATGCCCTAGTTATTTATCAAAAAATTTCAAATACGGCTAAGTAAAGATGAACCAATGCAAAGACATTGCCAGGTGCAGATTGCGGAAGTGACCACAAATTACTGCTAGCTCGTCTTAGAGTTAAACTACGGAAACCCCAAATTCAAAAGACGTCAAGAAAACTGCAAATCACTCATAGACTCAAACAAATAAAAACCTCAAATGAACCTCTCCTACAATCGGAAACCTCCACAGCCAGCGAGAAATGGGAAACCACCAAGAAGATAGTCTAAACAATAATCGATGAACAAACCGTAAATCAGTCCCCGAAAAAACAACACTGGATGACGATCGATACACTAACAATTGTGGAAAACAGGTGACAACTTAAAATAAGTGGCTTAAACTCAGCAGAAGAACGCCAGCGATATGCACAACTTAGTCGACAAATACAAAAAAGATGCAGGACAGACAAGAACAACTATATTCAGGAGATTTGTAGAGAAGCACAGATACATTCAGATGGCAACAATACCAAAGATCTATTATTGAGACTTGTCCGAAAGATTCACAAACAATTTGCACCATGCACGTGGGCAATTCAAAATGAGGCAGGGGAAAGAGATACTAGACGTTTTGAAGATCTACTGTGAGAACCTGTATAAAGACAAAACCACAGAAGCAAACCTTGACAACCATGTAAGACAGGAACCCCCAGTTCTTAAAGATGAAGTCAAAAACGCCATAAAAAGATTTAAATCTGAAAAAGCACCCGGCATCGATAGAATATCGGCAGAAATAATTAAGGCAATGGGTGAGAGCGGTGTGAATGTTATGCACACAATCTGTCAGGATATCCGGGAAACTGGATGTTGGCCTAGCGACTGAACTATATCCTCGTTAATACCACTTCATAAGAAAGGATCTACAGAAAAGTGTGACAATTACAGATTAATAGCTCTGTTGTCAGACGCCAGCAAAGTCATTCTCACTATAATTAATGAACGGCTGAAAGTTTTTGTACAGTGGAAAGTTCCTCCAGAACAAGCAGGCTTTGTGAAAGCTAGAGGGACCAGCGAATACATACTCCATATTCGGCAAATTATTGAGAAAAGTCGTGAGTTTAACAAACCCTTAAACATGTGATTCGTGGACTATCGCAAAGCATTCGATAGCTTAAAATGGGCAAATTATGGACTATATTATATGACATGAGAACCCCACAACACCTGATATTCATCACAGCCAAACTATATACATCTAATGAAGCCTGGTACATGTTGAGACCTTTTTATCGAACAGATTCATATTATAAAAAGGCGTCAGGCAGGAATGTATCTTGTCACTCTTGCTGTTTAATGTGTACGGGGAATATATAATGCGTAGGGCACTAGAAGACTGGACCTATGGAATCTCTATTGGCGGAACCAAAATTAACAATCTCCGATACGCGGATGACACCGTCCTACTAGCAAATGATCCAGAGGTGCCATGTAGTACATCAGTTGGTTTACCTGGGTGTGCTAATAACAAATGAAGGAGGCTGCACACAAGAGATAAAACGCAGAACAGAAATAGCAAGGGGAGCAAGGAAAAGCCTGAAAAAAACCTGGAAGGCCAGTGCTATCACGCTAAACACCAAAAAGATAATAGTTGAAACTCTAATATTCCCAATATTTCATTATGGAGCGGAATCGTGGACCATGAAAGCACAAAACCGTAGCAAAATAGATGCATTCGAGATGCACTGCTGGAGAAGAATACTTCGAGTCCCATGGACGGCAAGAAGAACGAACGAATCTGTCCTTAGGGAAATTAAGACACTGCGGCGACTATCCCAAATAGTGAACACCAAGCTACTAAAATACTTTGGCCACATTACAAGACGCAATAATGAGCATTTAGAGCGGTTGGTTGTCTATGGCAAGGTGGAGGGGACTAGACCGAGAGGTCGTTCCCCGAGAAGTTGGTTTGACTAAATAAAAAATGCACTGCAACAAGTTTTAGAGAAGCTGCCCGCAATGCAGTGAATAGGGATAAGTGGAGAGAAGTAGTAGGGAAAGCTGCAACACTACATGAGAATCGTCTATGTAATTACTACCCTTCTGTCAACAAGGAAAGAAAAAGAAGAAAGATGAAGAGCTTAAATATTGATGAGTTAAATTTGTCAATTGCCCTTGAAATAAGCAAAGTCGAGTTTGAGGGGCTTGAAGAAAATTATTTTAGTGAGTGTATTGTCAAATTTTTTACATTTAAACTACCAAAAGATTGGTTTTCAGTCCAAAGTTTGTCTCAAGAGGGTGAACTGTCAACTCTTTTTAAAACTGAATATTCATGAAGACAGGTTTAGTAAAAACAGGAAAATGGCAGTTGGTCATTATCATATTTCTGTGCGACAGTTATATGAGACAGAGAAGAAACTTAGAATTCAATCTATATTAACACTTCAGTCTCTCAGTTTTGGCCCTATTAATGTTAATGAGCTACCTGATTATGACTCAGATGAAAATTGTTCTCAACAAGACTTTTCCCAGATTAAAATTTTATCGTCTCGAATTTTAATAAATAATGATCACTTTCAGGATATCAAAGATGTATTGCCGTTAATTACATATTCAGGTCTTTATTGTTGCTATATTACGTTAAAAAACTAAAATGTGACAGCTCTAATCAAAAAATGGTATATTACGAGCAACTTATTATTGAGGACAATTTTAATTTCATTGATAAAAGAAATCGTGGAGGACTTTTATATCCCCAAGGCCAAATTATACATGTTGTATGTATCACTTACTTAATCTTTAATAAGTTAGTAAATGAATTTAAAGACATATTTCTAGAAACTTTTAATAAAAGATCGTTCATGATTCACTTAATTTCGGAATTGTATTGAACAACAACATGTTTCACATTTCGATGGATGCGCAGGATGCGCTAATCATAATGGAAAAGACGTTTTAAAAATGATTCTCAAAAGTATTTCCAATACTCTCTTAAAAAATTATTGCGCTAAAATAGCGATCATTTAAAAAAAAAGGAATAAAAAAAGAACACTCGGTACATTAACGAAGTAGGTCATAATACATGCATAAATATTTTTTATAACTAAACATGTTTAATTTGCAACCAATTTTTTAAAATGTTTAGTGTCTTTTCATGGCTTGTGTTCTATAATATATATAGTTTTTATACCTAAGCAAATGAAATTTGAAACTGCATAACATGCATACCTACATTATACCTACTAAAGTTTTTTTTTTCAACTTATTTTTGGTACCTAATAATAATTATCAAACATAACTTTTGGGATTTATCAAGAAGGGTTCGTTAAATAAGTTAATTATTGATAGTTTTCATAATTCTACAATCTTATCAATCAGAAAATACGAAATTTCTCAAAGATCTTCCATTGATTCGAAAGCTATGTAAAATTCTCTATGTAGTGGCACGGTTTGAAACATTTTTGAATAAAATTGGCATCTCTAATTATTCTTCTTTGTATCAAGGCTATAATAATGCGAATACAACAATATTGCTTCAATAAATTAGGACCCGATTAAAACAAAACCGCAAATTCAATAAACAATCATCGGAGTAGCGATTTACCTATTCAAGGTGAACAAAGCGCGATAGCGAACTGGATGAATAATAACATGTAAATTAATGCAAATAAAGAAAAACACGGACGAGTGGGCTGAGTCATTCCAATCGCGAAAGGTACTATGTTTCATCGGATCACCTGACATCGTTGCTCGACAGTTTTAACATTAAAAAGGCATAATTTTCCCTGATAAGTTTTCATGAGTTTTTCCATCCACAAAATTAAAACTGAGTCACGGGGTTACGTTCGTAAACGGGTGAACATGATTTATGATTATAAATTGCAACACGCCATGAGTAATAACTGTTTGTCCTGAATTGATTTGTTTATTAATTTGTACAAATTATATTTTTTTAAATTAAATTATTAATTTCCTACAAGGTGATTGCGTATAATGTTACCACCTATTTATTTTTTGTTTTGATAAAGCCTTGATACATGTCTAATACTATATAGGAAGCTTCAAAATTTATCAGAAATAATATACACCTTTGCTCAAAATTGGTCAATATAACTATGAGTTTTCTTAACTTTCTACTTATTTTAACTAGCCGAAACGTAGTTTTAGAAATGTATTGAACATTAGTAAAAGGCTAAACAAATCTTTCAAAAATCATTTGCCGTTTTTAACTGGGTGGTCGTCGTGCAAAATGCAAGAAAAAGGAAGGGTGTTTGATGTCAAAAGCATACGTAGACGTCGCGTCGTAGAGTTTTAGACGAACAAACTGAATCAAACCTATTAGGATTTTATGAGGCGTATCCATCGACTCGAATTACTAAATGTTCTGAGGAACTACCGGTCTCCCGCAGTTCTATTGATAGAGTTTAAAAAAAATACAAATACAAAGCATTTAAATTTCAGAAAACCCAGAAATTAAGCGACGAACAGTGCCAGAGAAGACTTCTGTTTTGTGAGGACTTTTTAAACTGATTACAACAAAATCCTAATTTCTTAAAATACATGTCCTGGTCTGACGAAAGTTCTTTTACAACCAAACACGGTTGTAATCGTCAAAATACCCGATTCTAGTCTACGAATAATCCTAGGATGATCCATGAAATAAAATGTAAAGGATATGAGTCGGGTAATATTTGGTGTGATATGATAAACCGTTATATATTAGGTCTCATATTTATTAACCGAAAATTGATTGGAGAACATTATTTGTATTTGTTACAAAATTATATAGCAGGAGAGATTGATGATCTACCGGTAAACATTTCAGCTAGGATAATGTGGCAGCATGGTGCTCCGCCTCACGCCGTAAATCAAATTAAAAACTATCTCAATTTAGAATATCGAAATGATTGGATTGAAAAAGGAGGAACAATAGCTTGGCCACCAAACAGCCCTGACCTAACCGTAATGGATTTTTTCTTTTGGAGGCACATTAAAAATATAGTATATAATACACCATGCGATAATACTGAAGAGCTAAAACAAATAATTACAAATGCAATTAATGAGTTGAAGGAAAATCTAGAAATGTTACTAAAGGCAGAAAATCATACAATTAGAGCATATGATAAATGTGTTGAGAAAAAACCTAGAGCAAATCATACAATTAGAGCATATGAAAAATTTGTTGAAAAAAACCTAGAGCAATTTTTATGATAATTTAACCCGTTTACAAAAGTATTTTTTTTTATTTAATACAACCACTCTCTATATAAACAATTCGGTTTTTCTTTGCCTTTTATTAATAGTCTAATAAATAATAGTAAAATTTAGAATATTTAGTGTTTTATTGTTGAATTCAAAACCAAATAAAATAATGAAAAGAATAATACAAATTTGAAGCCATCTGAAGAAACTCAGCAATCAGTAAGAAAACTTCCAAATTTTCTTCGTTACGTGTTTCGACGCAATTTTCTCGGAAACAGTTGAAGATAGGTATATGGTATGCTTTATAAAATATACTTAGAATTTTAAGTAGAGTCAAAATATCCAATAATATATAGGGGGTTCCATTTAAAAAAATATAAGTTGGGTTAATATCTCGCAAAACCGTTAGTATTTTGTTTTATTTTTAATACAGGAAAAAACTCGCTAGATAACTACGCAATATGGTTTTTGTTTTATTTCGAAATCTCTAAAAACAAAAAGTTACGGCTGATCAAAATGTTATCAAAGAAAATGAAACATCCTGTACATACACATATATATTTTATATATACTACAATTTATTTTCTTCTTTTCAACCGAAATTTTTCGTATTTCCATATTTCGCGATTTTCTGGGATCAATTAATTCCCGCAAACAGCATTCCAGATAAAATTCGGATAACTTATTCCGCATCTCATCATCTTTGAATATCACTTAATGTTTGATTCCCATAGGCGTCGAAATAGCGAAGCAACAATACTTGCGTCCTGTGACAATCATTTGCCCTTGTGTCTGGTAAAACCATTTATGTTTCTCGCTAATCTGACCATTCTGTTTCCAGAATGTAATTTTTCTTCTGAAATTGTTTCTTCGGGTGTCAGTCAAATCTCCTACGCTGTAAGGGCACTTAACCTCAACTAATACTTCTTCTGCTACAATTTTTTTTTTGGAAAAATATCTGGGGGAATCTATACCGGTCAATTTTTTTTTAATAACATAGATTGACGTTTTGATATTGTGAGCTTTGTTGATTCTAGTTTGATATGAACCTATTTGACAATAATTCACTCTCATTCCGTCTATAAATTTGACAATGATTAAATTAAATTGTTCTACCACATCATTATCTACGTCTTGTATAAGACTAATAGAGTTCATAATGAGATATTGGAGGGATCCTCTTAAGTTTTCATAGACATCTGAAAAATAAATATAGCAAAAAACTAGAAGTTATTTTTGGACGAAATCATGTGATACAATCAAGAACACATAGGTTTCAGCTTATCCATAATCGAACCAGAGTCTTGAATTTGTTTTTTATAGATTCTTGATTGTATTGATTGATTGCACATATCAGAGTTTTACAATTTTTACGTGTTACTGTGCTGCATAACATTTCATGACTGATTTTTAAGAAAAGGGTTCACATAATTTTATTTAGAATAAAAACCAGGGCTGAACCACAGTTTTCAGATAAAAATATGTGAACCCTTTTTTTAAAAATGTATCTTGCTACATGTGAAATTTTGCTGCGACCATTCTCGATTGGTGTTGTTTGTTTCTCTTCGTGGATATGTTCTTCGTCTCCACTGACAAGTACTTAACACTGATGCTGGCTTAGGCCGAAAGCGCTCTGTTACGCTCTTATGGAACGTATAGTGAACCACCTCAAATGCCAGCATATAAGTTCTATTCTACAAAGGCACCACAAATTTTTTTTTAAATCTAAAGCGACAGGAAAATGTTTAGGTTACAGAAGACAATGGCATATATCTTTTTTATTTCGTTAAATATTTACCATTAAGTGTCAAAAACAATTTCAGTAATACTAAAGACAAGTAGTATGATTGTCTTTGGCAATATTAAATGAAACACATTTTGTATTCCATGTAAAACTTTTCATCCCCGGAAAAACAAGACTTATATTGTATTAGGTCTGGATCGTTTATATTTACCTTAATCATCTTTACATTTTGCCAAAGGCATTTTTCCCCGTCAATATTAGTATTAAAGTTTTTACTTGTTCGGCCACATACCTTTTTCCAGTCTATAAAACCTCTTGTCTCTATTTCTTTTACAATACATAGAGCAGCATTTTTTTGGCATATCGTATATCATGGCTAATTCTGACGAGACAAAAATGGGTCCTGTTTAAAAATTCGTTTCTTTTCTTTCCCAATGCAGACGAGAACACTGCCTCCTTCATTTTCAGTATGCCCAACACTAAGGTAGCTTACTTGGTACACAATCACTAATATTTTCCAATTCTATTTCAGATTCTTCCTATGTTGCAAACGGCTCTTGATTTAGCGACAAAGATCTATTGCATCTTTTTATAAAATGTTACCTTGCATTATCTGTTGCTTTCCAGCTGTAGGTATAAAGGTTAAGACGTTTAGAATGTTCAAAGTTACCAGGTGAGAAATGGCAGTGCTGCTAAGTACAGTTTAAGTACCGAGTATGATTTAACAAACCTACCAGATCAAACCTCAGAATTAATGTTTTTCATGTCTATAAAAATAATAATAATATAATTTACTGGTGCAGCAGAATAAGATTGCCCATCCATTGATAGAAGATTACATCTTTCTTGAATTGCACTATTTTCTATTGGTTGTTCTATAGCAGCTGTAAATAATATTATCGTAATAATTATTTAACTGATTGCATATTCTAATTTTGATTGGACAAACATAACAGACAAGTAGGTACGTGTAATAAATTTGGCGTTGGTAGCTTTTGCTTCATTTTCTGGTTCTTCGTAATTAACATGTAATGTGCTATCACATTCAACAATGTTTGTATTAGTTTCCACTTGTTGTTTCGGTAAACATACAGGGTGTCTCACGGTCATATTTCATTACTGGCTATAAAATCCAGATGATTCCCTACAATTCAGTCAAAATTTCACAGTCCTTCGCAAAGATGCAACCGGAGGAATATTGAAAATGATGAATAAAACGCAAAAATGTGATTTGTGTTGTAATTCAAATAGTTTGTAAAAGCAGAATTTAAAGAAGTAAAAATACAAACACGAGTGTTTATAATAGGTATATATAATTAAAGAAATGCACTTTTAACACTAATAATAAACATTATCATGATTAAAAAGAAAGAGAAAAGGTGCAGATATGGAGACTTAAAAAATTACCCTCCCTTTTAAATAGGTGCTACAGATTCGAGTGCATACATGGAGATCTCGGGAACCGTAAGAGATACGAAGGCGGTTAAATTAAGGTAAAGTTGTGCAATTTGATGCCCAATAAGATGCAGTTTTGAAATTTGAAAAATTCCGAATATTTCCGGAGATATTCGTAAAAAAAAACGAAAAGCAGCTATTTTATTTTTATTTTTTCCTTACTTTACTTGAAGAGATAATATAACGTAAATTTAACAGTATTATTGCCACTTTTTCCCCTTTATAAAATGCCAGTATCAAATTTTTAATCTGATGTTTCGTGTCCGGGCCCCCATCATCAACTTCATTTTTTTAAATACGGACCTAGATTTTTATGTGATTTTTTAGAAGCCATTGATTTCCGAAAACCAGAGATGTATCACACTTATCAATATATCAACAAATCTAGATTTTTTCCATAAGAGATAATGTGTTAGACAGAGAAGGAGTGATCTTTTCTGACCCGATTTCACTTATGAGAATATTTGTTATCGCTATTGGACAAATGTGATACATCGTTGGTTTTGGGAGTCCAAAGGCTTCTAAAAAATGAAATAAAAAATCCAGGTCCATTGTGAGGCGTTTCTCGTTAGGCGCTTCTTTGCTTCTGCATACTATGCTATTTCTTCTGCATATCATGCTATTGGACTGCCTAGTTTAACCATTACGTCATCCAATGGTTGGTTCTCGGGCGCCACCGCATCTGGATTATAGTGGTAGAGGGCCCACTCCACACCGGGTTGCTTTTAGACAGTGGAGAAACGGCGAACCAGGGGTCAATCTTGAATGTTTGCGTGGTTGCCGGCTGCTTTCAGAAATTCACTTGCTTAACTTAACTTAATACTAGCAGGAAGGGATTTAGAAAGAAAACACACAATTTCAAAATACACCTAATACAGCATCTCTATTTGCCAACTGGAAATATAAAGAATGGTGACTTCCAAACCCTGGTAACCTATGCTAACCTAACGTTGCAACGAAAGAATTATTCTTTACTAATCCAACCTACCTAAACTGAGGTTAACCTTAACTATCAGTTCTTAACTAAAAAGTTACTCTAATGCGACTTATGCTTAACCCAAAAGATAAAGAAACGAAAATATTGCCAGAGGGGGGGGGGGGGTATGGTATGCGAAACGTAACGGAATGACCTTGACCTTGACATTGAAAAGAGAAACAGAGCCGCGATATCAACTCTTAAGGAACGGTACTACTACGACGAAGCTACTTGGATTATGGTATCCACGAGTCCACGGACAGGCACTCGAATGACGGTCCAACATCGGTCCAACGTAGCTCCTCTGACTTGGTCGTGACGGGTATGGATATACGCGGCCTCATGCTTAGAAGATTACGGAAACATGCGACGATAGCGCTAAGGTTCGGATCATAGCAAAAATAAGGATGACGACGATACATAGGATACGGTGCGATATTAATAAACGACCTGACGAGGCTTCCTGCATACATGAAATACAAATCCCGGATTGCACGTGCGCGGATACGTCATTGCTTTCCGGTCGTGCTTCGCTACTACGATTTTACGCCGTCGTGGAGGCGGTAGGCTAGTTAAGGAACGGGGTAGGTAGACTGAGTGTGAGAGAGGGCTTGTAAAGATAGAGCCGACCGAAATTGAAAGACCGAGGCCGGCTTGTAGTGTAGAGAGAGAGAGCATGTGTAGTGAAAGAATAACTGATCGGAATGGAAAACCGAGACCAGCTTGTGTAATGTAAGGGGGTGAGAGAGATGAGGAATGGAGGAAGGTGGGTTGAGTGTGAGATAGAGCTTGTAAAGATAGAACCGACCGGAATTGAAAGACCGAGGCCGGCTTGTAGTGTAGAGAGAGAGAGAGAGAGAGTGTGTGTAGTGAAAGAATAACTGATCGGAATGGAAAACCGAGACCAGCTTAGTGTAGTGTAAGAGGGAGCGAAGGCGGACAAGAGAGGCGGCGACGATGGCGGTATGCTGCAGGCGGCTGTCATGGCGGCGACCTGCAGGAAGCGGCGTGGGTCTGGCTCAGCTTGGCGGCTTACATTGGCGGTAGTGGTGGTCCTCTTCCTCTGGTCTGGGCTGGGCTAGGCGGCTGGCTGGCTGGCGACGTCTTCTTCGAGAACTCGGGTGAGTTCTGCCTGTTCAGCACAAGCGGGTACGGACAGTGTAAACTTTGTAGTCTCGAGCCGTTGAGCCGCGAGCCAGCTGAGGAACATAACGAGAAATCTGGCGCCAATTTTTTCGTTTGTTGTGCTAGCACATATTGTAACTAAACGAGACGCTAATTCCCTAGTTACGATTCAACAGCCGGGGTATTATAATGGCTTTGCATGTCCCTCCGCTCGCTTCGCTCGCTACGGGGACTCAATCAACAAGAACTAACCAAGTGCTAACCAAAACTAACCCAAGGCTAACAGAAACTAACCCAAACTAATCCAAAATTAAGGAAAAAGGTAAATTAATAAAAAAAAACATATCTTTAACAAAAACAAAACATCTGTCGCGACCGCTGGGAATCGAACTCGCAGCGCAGGAATGACAGTCCAGCACCCTGCCTATTGCACCACCGAGGCGTTAGAGGAGTTTTGCTAGAAGGTAAAGACATGGAACACGTATGACGGCCATAGGCTGGCTCGATGACTCGCGGCTCGAGACTACAAAGTTTACACTGTCCGTACCCGCTTGTCTGTTCAGCGCGATGCAGCCCGGTTTTGTTACCTCGATGCGTAGTGGGGGATCACGTCATCGGCCGGCCGATGAGTGGGGACCTTCACGCGCACGGTGCTGCGACGGAGATCGCGACGTTCTACCGGTACCGCGCGAGTACTACGGAAAATGTGAAAACCGATTTCCCGGATTTTCGCGACGGAATATTTTATTGAACCAAGTTTAGAATATTTAAATTATATTTTACGAAAAAGAATGATGTGAATAATAGCTCGTAAAATAAGAAAGTTAATCCGGCTTGCATACCATTCCCCTAAAAATATAGTAACTTCGTTACACCATATAAAAAAATGAAGTTGATGATGTGGGCCCGGACACGAAACCTCAGATTTAAAATTTGATACTGCCATTTTATAAAGGGGAAAAAGTGGCAATAACAATGTTATATTATTTCTTCAAATAAAGCCAGGAAAAAATAGTTGCATTTCGGTTTTTTACGAATATCTCCGGAACTATTCGGAATTTTTCAAATTTCAAAACTGCATCTTGTTGGGCATTAAATTGCACAGCTTTTCCTAAATTTAACCGACTTCGTATCTCTTACGGTTCCCAGGATTCCCATGCATGCACTCGAATTTGTGGCACCCTGTATAATTAGCCTTAAGGTTACTGTTAGATTTTTAACCTGTTCCGATTCGTTTTGGCTCGTTTTGGTACTTTTGGTTAGTCGTTTAATCAACTTTCTGTTAGTTTCAGTTAGTTCCAATTTATTTTAGTCATTAAACCGTCTTCGGTACGTTATAATGAAATTTAACCTCATTAGTTAGTTATGGTTAGTCGCCAAAATTCGATTTGTTTTGGTTAGTTTTAAATTACTTTAATTTTTGCAACCTATTCCGATACATTTTAGACCGTTTTGGTGCTTTTGGTTGAGATTAGTTTTGGTTTGTCATTCAATTAGCTCGGTTAGTTTTAGTTAGTTTTAATTTATTTTAGACATTTTATCTTATACGTTATAACCAATTTTAATGGTTTTGGTTCATTTTAGTTAGTCACCAAAATTAGATTATTTTAGGTTTATTTCAACTTCCCTAAATTTTTATAATCTGTTCCGATATTTTTTAGCAAAATTTTGATTCTTTTGGTTACTTTCGGTTACTCGTTCAGTCAACTTTCGGTTCATTTCAGTAAGTTTTAATTTATTTAAGTGATTTGATCCGGTTCCGATACGTTATAACCAATTTTAGTGTTTTTGGTTGTTTAAGGTTAGTCACCAAAAATCGATTAATTTGGGTTAGTTTTAACTAACTTTAATATTTTTAATCAATTTCGTTACGTTTTAGCCCTTTACTTTTGGTTAGTTTTGGTTATTTATTCAATCAACTTTCGGTTATTTTCACTTATTGCCAATTTATTTTAGTCATTTGAGCCAGTTGCGATACGTTCTAACCAATTTTAACGTTTTGGGTTAATTTTGGTTAGTTACCAAAATTCGGTTGATTTGGGTTAGTTTTAACTTACTTCAATATTTTTAATCTATTCCGATACGTTATAGCACGTTTTGATGCTTTTAGTTACTATTGGTTAGTTTTGGTTAGTTGCTTATATTAAATTAGCCGCCAAAATTCGGTTAATTTTGGTTAGTTACTTATTTTAATATTTTTAATCTGTTTCAATATCTCTAAGTCCTTTTTGGCGATACTTTTGATTAGTTTTCGTTAGTCATTCAATCGGATTTCAGTTAGTTTTAGATAGTTTTAATTTATATTAGTTACTAATCATGGCTTTCCTAGAAAACAGAAAACTTTTTGTAGATATAAGCGAGGTACATTCTAGTCAATACGACATAAATATCGGAGCAGCACAGGGTTCAATATTAGCACCACTAATATTCATACTGTTTGTAAATGATCTAACACTACCAGGTATGATAATTAAATTTGCAGACGATACTTCTGTTGGAATCTCCGCTCCTAATGAAGAGGCTCTTTTGGAACAACTAAACAAGGTATGCGAGGAAATGAAGGCGTGGTGTGGAAGAAACAAGCTTATCCTGAATGAGGACAAGACGGTGATTATCCTAAATGAGGACAAGACGGTGATGGTTCATTTCTATGGAAATGTTCCCAGGGCATCTATACAGGACAGCACTAGTCAGGGCAAGGTTCCATCACTTACTTTTAAAGAATTATACTTCTCCTACTACCGTTGTAGTTCGCCGTTCTACTCTACAGCGGCGTAGATACAGTTTCGGTAGCCACGTTTATTCTTACTGCCGATTCCCTTGGGTGTCTACTAGGACCAAAGAATGAATTGGGACGCCCAGATTGATCATATTTGTTCTGGTCTATCAAGAGCTTACTATGCACTCTTAAACATGAGACATTCTGTCTCAAGGGACACTCTGATTCACATCTATTATGGAATGGCCTACCATTATCTTTCCTACAATATTATACTATGGGGCCAAGCAACCAATATAAAACGTGTATTTGTTGGTCAAAAGCGATTGATACGTCTCATCTTCAGTCTAAAACATCAAGAATCATGTAAGGAGACATTCAGGGAGCATGGATTTCTTACACTGGTCTCAATCTATATCATGAAATGTGCTATATACGTTTTCAAAAACAGGAGTGGCTTTGAGAAGAATGAGGACAACCACAACTATCCCACTAGGAACTCATCTGCATTATCCATCCCAAAACACACAACAGCACAGTATGAGAAATCACCGCACTATGCCTGTATAAAGCTATTTAATGGACTCCCAGATACTTGTAAATCGGACAAGAACATCACAACATTTAGGAGGCAGTTAAAGAGATACCTGATAGATGCTGCCTTTTACTGCTGAATGATTTTATGAAGTAAGCGTTGAGTGTTGTAATTTAATTATGCCAGGAATTATGTTGATATCACATGTAAAATGTAATGTAAATTTTAAAAGGAAGTAATCTTTTTTTTTTGATAAGTAGTTTGTAAGTTTAGGCTTAGTATTTTATATTCACCATCCTTATGTCATATTTTGATCTTATTGGAATATATTATTTGTATTTGTATTTGTATTTGTATTTGAACCAGATCCGATACGTTATAACCAATTTTAATGATTTTGATTAATTTTAGTTAGTCGCCAAAATTCGGTTAATTTAAGTTAGTTTTAATTTATTTAAATCATTTGAACCGTTTCCTATACGTTATAACCAATTTTAGTGTTTTTGGTTAATTTTGGTTAGTCACCAAAATTCGGTTGATTTGGGTTAGTTTTAACTTATTTCAATATTTTTAATCTATTCCGATACGTTTTAGCACGTTTTGATGCTTTTAGTTACGATTGGTTAGTTTTGGTTAGTTGCTTATTTTAAATTAGCCGCCAAAATTCGGTTAATTTTGGTTAGTTACTTATTTTAATATTTTTAATCTGTTCCAATATGTCTAAGTCCTTTTTGGCGATACTTTTGATTAGTTTTCGTTAGTCATTCAATCCGGTTTCAGTTAGTTTTAGATAGTTTTAATTTACATTAGTTATTTGAACCAGATCCGATACGTTATAAACAATTTTAATGATTTTGGTTAATTTTAGTTAGTCGCCAAAATTCGGTTAATTTAAGTTAGTTTTAATTTATTTAAATCATTTGAACCGTTTCCGATACGTTATAACCAATTTTAGTGTTTTTGGTTAATTTTGGTTAGTCACCAAAATTCGTTTGATTTGGGTTAGTTTTAACTTATTTCAATATTTTTAATCTATTCCGATACGTTTTAGCACGTTTTGATGCTTTTAGTTACTACTGGTTAGTCGTTCAATCAACTTTCGGTTAGATTTAGTTTTAATTTATTTTGCGTTATAATCAATTTTATTATTTTTGGTTAGTTTTGGTTAGTCCGTTAATTTAGGCTAGTTTTAATTTACTTTAATATTTTTGAACTGTTCCGATACGTTTTAGCCCATTTTGATGCTTTTGGTTGGGTTTTGTTAGTCATTCAATTAACTTTCGGTTACTTTCAGTTAGTTCAAATTTATTTTAGTTATTTGAACCGGTTCCGATACGTTACAACCATTTCAAATGTTTTTGGTTAAAATAAGTTAGTCGCCAAAATTCAGTTAATTTGGATGTTTCAACTTATTCTAACATTTTTAACCTCTTCCGATTCGTTTTAGCCCTTTTTGGAGCTTTTCGTTAGTTTTGGTTAGTTGTTCAATAAACTTTTGGTTAGTTTCAGTTAGCTCCAATTTATTTTGATCATTCGAACCGATTCCGATAATTTATAATCACATTTTAGCTTAAACAAACAAACTAACACAATCTCTAACTCTTATGACGTCGTGTGGCAAATGTAGCATGCACTTTTTCACGATTTGTGGCCCTATACTAGGATAACAGAAACACTTTCAATGTTGCAATCAGCTCTCTATTTTTAAAAATAAGAAACTAATGTTTGTAATTTTTTCATCGATTTCTTCTCTTTGTAGTATATTATCACAATAATTATAGAATTAGTGCAAAATGATACTGAGGCCGATGAAGATTCATGCATGAAGACATTATTTGTCATAAGTGATGAGTTTGTTTGCCGAGATTTCAGATGCCATAAGGTCGAGTTTCAACTGTCAGAACTTATAATTCACTGCCAACATAACTTAATCCTCATAATTTTAAGAGTTATGTAAACCGTTCCATGAATCACTGCGCATTTTTCTTAACGTTAAGTAGAAAATCTCTCATACGTTTCCTCTCAATTAGCAACACGGAAGGAAATCAAACTCCCATAATGACTGAAAACACTGCGGAAATTAAACTCCAGTTTTGGAAACTACCGAGTTTGGCCTAATTCAATTGCGAAGCGATAAGGGTACGTATACGGGTCTCCCTAGGGTAAAAGGGGGAGGGGGCGACGACTGACACTCTGTGCTATTGACTGGATAATTTCATACTCCAAAAACGACGATTAATCTCAATTTAGGGGGGAAATTTAATTCAGTTTGATAATTAAATGACGGCAGCTCCTCCTCGAAAAAACGGCCCGTGGATTCGAGAAAGGTTGACGACGTAATTGTAATGACAAAGGCGATACGCAGATGAAGTTGTGATTATGCAGAAACCGGGAAGGGATTAGTTCAACATATGTACCTATTTCGAACTTGCGTTCATCAATTCGTCATCTCTTATGGGCGTTATAGTCGTCAATAGTTAAACTCGGTATGCGTAACCTGCAAAAATAATGTCTAGGTATCTCGTGCTATCTACATATAGTAATACAAAAATAACTAAATTCTTATGCATATCGATGTATGTTGATAACACTTTGAAGCCCTGTATGAGACGTCTTATATAGAACAAATTATAAAAACCAACACAGTGCAAAAACATCAATCAAAAATCAGAAAAGCGTCAAAGTAAGTATGATATCCGCCATCCTCGAAAGAATTTTAAAATATTCCTGACAACCCTGGGGGATAACGCGCGTAGCGTTCAACTTATGCACAAAGTTTCGCGTTTTCCACAAGTGTCACAAAATCAAACGCGCCCGGAATATAGAATGTCGGGGCTCATATAATATTAACCTGGCGAAATATTCTTGCCGAGAACTGCTCTTAATGTGAAGGTGAACCAGTGCCGTAGCAGAGGGTGAGTTAGCATAAATAAGGCAATACACAAATTTTAAATAGTGGCAGTAATATGATGATATGAAAGTGACTAGATTTAATGTGGCTCAATTGTCTCCATGCAATGGCATTCAAAGCTTCATACCATCAGAAAACAGAAAACATACGATCGTATTCTTCTCCCCTATGCACCTCGGATAAGTAAGATCTTCATCCTTTTCACCTATGAGAAATATATTATACTTCTTAACCCTGCCGTGTCCCTTCAGGATGCCAGTCAATCCACCGAGTGCTTTTCCTTCCCCATACATCCGGTAGCTATCCATTATTTTCTGAATTTTTTGAGGGCACAGTCGACTTGCGTCCTAGTGAAGCACAGAATTATTGGTCCTGACCCAACGACGTAATTGTCAGTTTTCTGGTATGCAACTTCATTCGCTTTTTTAGGGTACAAACATGTCACATATTGATACCGTGGGACAGTCTAAGTTAAGTTCAAATTCAGGCACCTGCAACTGAAAGTTTCATTATGGAAGCCTTGGAGGAAAGTGAGATCTCCATTGGAGGTAACACATTCACTGTATGGCCGCAAAGCACGGGGTCTTATATAAAAGAAAGTATTTTGAAAACAGTTATGGAGGAACGAGGCTTTTTATTATCTTATCCGCTGGTGACACACTTATTGTATCGCCACCAACTTAAGAATCTTATACACCTAGATCGAATTTGAATTCTGTGATGGGAACTATTTATTTTGATAAGACCTATGGAGGATATGCTTTATCATCTCATCCACTGGTGATATACTTATTGTATGGCCACCAACTTAAGAAATGTTTATGTTTTTTAAGACAGTCTCAAAAGTCACCTTCCAAACACCAATTTTGAATTTTGAAATAGGAAGTATTTTGAAGAAAGCCTTGGAGGAAAATATTTTTTTACTACTAACATGATAAATCACCATTATTTACTCCATTCCTTAAATGAGAAGTAACATTTCTCACCCTAGGTAAATAATAATATTAAAAAAACCTAGGTCAACAATGAAACGGAAACGGAAAATGTCAAAATGTCAAACTTATTAGTTTGACAACTAGTTGTCATTTCGGATTATTTGAAAAATGAGTAAGAAATGATTAATTTCAAAATCTAATCAATTCAAATAATGATAAGGATTCTATCAGTGCTATTAGTAAAAAAATTATATACAGTATGACTCACTTTTCATGACTCCCCATAATATTCTTATTAATAATGCGATTTTGTCAAAATTTAGATGGAAAGAAGGTACTTTGTATGTATGGAGCTGTCAGGTATGTATGGAGCTGTCAGGAGATTATTAGCGTTTTTTGGCGAGTAACCACGGTTAACTACAAGTAATACTGAAGTGAGTGCCAAGCGGGCACCCCACCATAAATTGTACTATATGCTTCTATCTTCGCCAAAATACCGTAGTTAGATCTTGCATTGCTAGAAAAGAATATAGATATTTTGCATATTTATTTGGAAATGATCAGTTTGATCAGTGCAGAACGTTTACTCATATTTTTAATGGCAGAATGGTGTCCTCTGGAGATAAGCAAACTAATGGTATTTTTTCGATGAATATGTTCAGGATACTTTATGCTGCCCAAATCCCATTTGGGGCACATTTGTGTAGGAATTCCGATGCGTATGAGGCTTCTATAGAAGTATTTCATGAACGTATAATTTACAAACTTGTTCAGAATGGAAAAATAAACATTTTACATGTTTAACGTTTCAAAATTAATCCGCCATGACTCCATCAAACCTCGAGTGGTACTCGTCACGTATGTAAAGTACATTCAAGCCTATTGCGCTGTTACGTCAGAATTTCTGACGTCAAAAGAAAAGATCCGTACGTCTTAGATAGACTCGTACGTTATTTTTTACACTAGCCAAAAGATGTCTCTGTACCTGTTTTCTATTCCGGAGCACGTTCCGTTTTTATCAATTTTACATACTTATTACGATAGGTTTGTTCTAGCAGCGATTTCAAACCAAAACCAAGCCTCCGGAGTTTGCGCATTGCAATATAAGCGACACTTAAATCGCTATGCGCAAACTCCGGAGGCTTGGATTTGGTTTGGTTTGGGTTTAAATCACTGCTAGAACAAACCTAATATTGTTTTAAACGTCTGGGCATCTGAATAATACTTTTGACAGTTCGTTTAATTTAAAATAATAATATGCTTTTTATCGTCTAAAATCCGTTTAAAAACGATTTTAAATGGCAAAATTGTATATGATACCGCCCTAGCGGCTAGAACTGGTTTGCGCATTTCCGTCTCATTTGCAGAGATTTGTCCTCATATCGCCGCGTAAGATGTTTACACATCAAAAATACATTTTTTCTAGAGATATCATTTTTTAGTATTATCAAATAAATAAAAAAAATATTACTTACATTGTGCACAGCTTTCCAGGGTAAAAGTGGCCTACCAGCATCTTTTTCACGTGTGAAATAATGCACTAATTTTTAAATTAAAGCTTGCTCTTTCTCACTGAACCGGTGGGGCATCTCAAAACGATTTTTATTAGCAATTATTAGCGTAAAACACAAACCAACTAACAACAAATCAATAAATGAATTAAATCTGTTTTTTCGTTATGATATTTTGACATTGACGCAAATCGATGTCAAAGATTCCAATTTGACGGACCAATTTAGTACATACGTTCATTGCATAAAGAAAGATGGAATGATATGACGTAACAGCGCAATAGACTTGAACGGACTTTAAGTTGTAGTAAGCCGTAGTTGAAAAATGATGATGTAATAGTGACGTCACGAAACTTCCCCTCACTTACCACAATTAAATTAATCCTCGTGAAAACAAAGTAGTATCCTGTAGTATGCCGTGGTTAATTGTAGTTAGCTCGCGAAAAAACGCTTCTTATTACGATATCTGTCAGTTAGGCAACTGAACTTCCAGGCTACTTGATATTTCCAACTATTTGAAAAATAAGTAGAAAATGACTAATATAAAAATCAAATCGATTCAAATATGGTAATATATCAGTGTTAGTAGTAAAAAAATTCTATATATACCTCGGTTGAGAAGGCCATTATTAACCTCGCACATTATATCCTTCGGCGCTACGCGCCTCAGTATATAAGAGTGCTCGTTAGATATAGGCTTATTTCTCAACCTAGGTATATAATATACTATTACCAGCTCCTACACCAGTGGCTCACTTAATTAAGACGGTCTCATAATTCTCAAAGAACTGTCTCAAAAATCACCTTCCAAAAACCTAAATCGAACTTAAATTCTGCAATAGGAAATATTCTGATAAAAGTCTTTGAGAACAATTCTCTTCCATATGCTGAATGCATGACTAACAACTTAAGCGAAGGCTATACTTTTCTAAAGACTAGAAGACACTGTCTAAGCTCCTAGCTCGAATTTGGATTCTGGAATAGGAAGTATTTTTAAGAAAGCATTGGAGGAAAATACTGTATCATCTCCTCCACCGGTGGCATATTTTATGTATGGTCAATAACTTAAGAGGGTGGCATAATTTTCAAAAGCCGCCCCATAAACCACCGTGCAAATACCAACATAGAATTTGAATTCTGCAATGGAAAGTATTTTGATAAAATCTCTCAAGGAAATCCTCATCCAGTGGTAATACACTTAATATATGACGAATTTGAATTCTATAACAGCAAACTATGAAATATACCAAAATGTATAAAATACTTTATCATCCCCTCCACCGGTGACACACCTAATATATGACCAATAACTTTAGAGAGGCTCATAATTTTGTAAAGGCCGCTTCTAAAATAACCGTCCAAATACCTAAACCGATTTGGAATTCTGCAATGAAAAGCATTTTGGAGGAAAATGCTATACCATTGCATTTATTCGTTACTTCATCAATGGACGTTATCATATCAACTTAATTTTCTGAAGGCTGTCTCAGAAAGTAAGGTCGAATATAAATTCTACAATAAAATGTACAAAAACCTTGGAGGACATCTCACCCACTGATCACACATGTTATAGTCTTATAATATTTTAAAAGCTATCTTATGTTCAAGTATCAAGTATCGAATTTGAATTCGGGATCATTGCAGATTCCATAATGTATCTTGATAAAAGCTTCGAGAGAATAGTATATTATTTTATATGGAGGAAAAGTAATACTTTTCATGGCGCGCTCGTGTTTAACAGCCGAACGGAGTGAGGCTGGTAATAGAGAGCAAGCCATGAAAAGTAACTTTTCCTCCAAATAAAATATGCTGTTTTTTCTTCAAATGTCGACAAATTAATGCAAAAACGTCGCTTTTTAATAGTAATAATAATTATTATTAAAGATAAGTTGGTTCGCAAGGCGGCTTAGACCGGTGCGGTGTCGGTGAATAGGCTCAGTTTGTTGCTATAATTAAATAATGTCATATAAAGCTGTCAGTGGACACTGTCAACAATAATTATTTTTTTTAAATTGCGTTTTCGATTGCGTTTTAATTCCGTATTGATAAGCAGTTATTGAGTAAGTTCGATTAAATAATAACCAATTTGTTCCTAAATTAGTTATTTTTAGAAATGCAGTCACAAATTGAGTGATAAATACAAATTTTAGTTTAATAACTCTTGAGTTGCTGACGCTTATTTTGATGTTTGTTTGTATTGTATCTATGTTGATATGACAACACTTTTACCTCCGCCGGCGGAAAAGTGAAAAGTAAAGCTCCGGCGGAGGAAAAGCGAAACTTCATTGCCGCCTACACAGTCGAGTAATGATGGATTTACTGACGTTTGAAGAAAAAATAGTTTTTCATATCCTCCACTGATAACATATTTAGTTTATGGTTAGAAACTTTAGAGAGTCTTTTATGACTTTCTCAAAACTCGTCGTTCTAACTAAAATTTACCTGAAACAAAGCCGAATTTTGCAATGAGAATGATAAAGGCCTCAGACTCCACCATATGCTTCATTATTTAAATCACTTGTCACAAACTTGATATATCGCCGCAAATTACAAAAGATCTTGTTATTGAATAAAGCCCGTCTCAAAAATCACCAGTTTAGAAAATTCATCCTATTATTCAATACTGGCCTAAAATCCAGCGCAACATCAAGTGATGAGTTATGGATATTCCATAATTTTAACTATCATTTTATGAAATGACGCAGTGTGTAAACCCATCGGTCTGCTAGGAATATTATAATTGTATGTAGACAATAGCCAGCAGTAGAAAGCCGATGAAACTCTTGTATTAAAGTCAGTATCATATTGATCCATCCCAGCTAATACTTGGCCCAAAAGTTCGCAGCACCCAAAGGATATTACAGTTTTATCACAAAGAGTAATGAGCAAACTAGTCGTTCTTTTAGTTTAGTACATTTTTAAATTGGTTAAAAGAGGCAGAGCTCACCATATCGTCTCTAAGACAATTCCAACTGTATACAACACGATTTGAAATAAAATATCTTCGAAGTAGTTTGCCGCATCCTTCCTTTGTTAATTTTTTATTATGTCTTCTGATCTGCTGGTTTTCTGAAAACTGATTTAGATTACACCGGTAACAATCTCCGGTTATTTGGATGTCTCGATAAGGTCACCTCGCAGTATAGTTTCATAGGATAAATAAAGCAATTCGGCTGGCGACCTGGTTACTCTCCACTGGACCCACTCCAGTGCTTCCACATCTTTAGCGGAGTAAGGACACTATATAGTTTAAGCATACTCAAGTTTAAGTCTTTATATGCCTTATAAAGCTTGAGTAAAATAAGTATCATTTCAGGAAGAAGTTTTTGAAAGTGTTTGACATCAAATATACCAGGCTATTAGCTTTTTAATAATGTTGTTGCTGTTAACATGAGAAGAATCCCATTTAAGATCCTCCTTAATAATAATCCCCAGGTTCTTTTGCTCCGTTATAGCATTTAGTTGTACAGATACATGATTAGTAAGTATCACTTTGCACATATATGTGATTAGGTTACTAGATTACAGTACCAATTGGTTTCATCGGCGAAAGATGTTATGCTGGTTTTTAAGATCACAAACAAGAGACAGAACGAGCCGAGCACCCAACGTTGGAAGACCCCTCTGAACACTTTTCTCTATTGGGATTTGTTTTCTCCTAATAGACTCTTTCCTGTCGTCGACCAAAGTCGAATCACAGGCTTTCGTATGCCGGTTTGTGAAGGTGTGGACATACTTAGAAAAAATCCATGTTGATACAAGGGAATAAATAACATTATGTTCTACAAAAAAGTCGTCTGCTCGCAAACTATGACCTTCTCCATGCACTTGCATATATTGCTTATTAAACTTATTGATTTGAAGTTCTCTGTATGCTATTAGTTACCCTTTTTGTGTATG
This sequence comes from Pissodes strobi, assembly GCA_016904865.1. Taxonomy (NCBI): domain Eukaryota; kingdom Metazoa; phylum Arthropoda; class Insecta; order Coleoptera; family Curculionidae; genus Pissodes; species Pissodes strobi. Next base: position 204,990 of record MU182701.1, read on the forward strand.
GGTTTAACTATGGCTGTTAAAGAAACATAAATGCTATATTCCAAAAAAATAACATTTAATAGAACATATCGTAAAAATAAAAGGAAACCCAGCTGCCTTACAAGTGGCATGAATCAAAAATCTGTAGAAGTACCTATCTACAAACCCAAGCAGCTTACAAGAATCTAGGCACTGCCCCATAACTCTGAGCAGAGTAATGTGGGTTGCCTAAATTCACTTTCGCATGGCCTCCGCTCGCTTCGCTCGCTACGGGGCGGGGGCTCGACAAAAGGAATTTAACCAGGTTCTAACCGAACCTAACCCAAGACATACCGAAAATCAAGCAAAAAACTGTTTAGAAATATACCCTTAAAAAAATAAAAAAAATTGACGGGGTTCGAACTCAAGTCGCCGAAGTAAAGGCCTAACCATGCATACCTCTAGACCACCAGAGCACATACAGACGACTGGTTTTATCGCGAAGTACATGAAAACAGTTGACGGCTGAAAGTTATGGGGCTGTCCCCCAGACATAAATAAACAGCTTCTATAATCTCGTGTAGCGTATAGCGCATTTCGAGGCTTTACCGTCAGGGGAGGCAAAAGTCCACCGGAGGCAAATGCTAAAATTTTTGAGTTGCCACGCCTAAACTTTTACCCAAAAGTCGTTAATAAGAATACACCTAAGGCATACATATTTTGATTGCG
>MU182701.1:230975-244504 GCA_016904865.1 Pissodes strobi
TATTAATAATTTAGGTCGCACTTGCCCCATCTTACCTTACCTTAATCATCATTAAGTTGTTTCCAGTAATTGTATCATCGCATTTCAAATGCTTAATACAGAAACTTACTAATCGAAATATGAGATATTAGCATTCTGCTATATACTTTATTATGATTCTGTAGTTGTAACATGTATATTTCTGGTAATATTTAAGGTCTTCAAATTTAGCACGTCCATGCCTAATCTTAAAGTATGATGTCGCCGCCGCTGGAACCCCATACACGTCTAATCCCTCAAGAAACAGCTGATAGAAATATATGCTGGTATGCGGTGCATGGTGGTGTGGTGCACATATGGGCTCAAGATACCGACCTTCGTCTTTTGTTCTGCCCTTTAACTTCATAGGACCGTTAAAGGGCCTGAATAGAAACAGGTTGGCAGGTTTGGCAAATCGTCCTTGGACGATACGGCAAGGGATTAACGCACAAAGGAATGGAAAATTTGGGTAGATACAGGTGTTTATTCCCAATTGACAATGCATTTCAAGATTGTGTTCTGACTGTAACTTGTATAAAATAATGGCAGCCACTTCAAAATAAGTACGTGTCATATGTATTTTTCTTATATACCTTAATACCTTTTTATCTCGTAGGTCTATATTTATCTTTCACAATCTTCGGGATGTTTGTATTCATTGTTCACGTTCGGGCTACTCCCAATATGGGGACATATTGTTGTTGTGTAAAAAATACGATACAGCGACTCTTCATTACATTCGTTATTTTATTTCAGATCCCAACAGTTTCAAAATTTGTATTACGATATATAATAACGAATAGAACGTCCGGGCCCATAAAATCTATTAAACCATAAATAGACCCGTCAGATGGTCCTAAATTGTTTAGGTGTCTCTATGCATTTATCTGAAGATAAGTCACCGAGACCCGGCCCATTTTAGTGTCATTCAGTGGCGTATCAAAGCAGTACCTACCATATGGCAAACCGTCGAGCGGGATGCAGAATCTACTTACAAACTTTAAACTTCGATATAAACGTGAAGACAAATCATTAGGAAGCGAATTTCATTGGGCCGAATCAGGTTTTAATCATTTTCGAGTATCTATTTAGGAGCTATTTCGAAAAAATCTAATTTTAAAATTGCTTAAACTCCAATAAATATTAGTTCTGTTTGCTAGTGTATATTCACAAAGCTTAGTAATGGGGATAGCAAAAAACCTTTTAGGAAAATATATATTTAACTTAACAATTAGTAAATTTTACAAGGCAAAAATGAATATCAATAAACTAGATTCATCTGGTACTTATGTCATGATTTAATATTTAAAAAGAAATCTTGACGTTGTCCGAAATAAATTCACAATCGGTACGCCACTGGAATACTACCTACATCGGCAAACCACAACCCAAGAGCTCAGGTAGTCGCACCGAGGTACCATTTATTATTTCCTTCATAAGTCACAAGAAACCTGACACTTTTTCTTAGAACCTGTTTGCTTATCGTATTTGGGGAACCCGAGGAGAAGGACCAAAATATAAAGAAAGTTTTATAACGCTTTTAGCGTGTTTGGAGACTCTAGACTTAAAACCGGTAGCGACCATTCTTTGTGTTCGCTTTACAGCCAATAATAATTAATATTGTACTTGACAGGGTTTAAATTTGGGATTAGCGTAAAATAGGGGACTAACAATCCGTTTAGTTTAAGAGAAAGATGACAATATCCTGCTGCCTCGTGTTCAAGGCAATATATTTGCTAATAAAATTAAACGATTCGAAAACGAAAATAGGTATTTAGTTCGACCAAACTAACTAAAAACTGAATTCTTTCATTGACGAATAGTTTAAATAGCGTTTTTAAATGCTTCCAAATGTCCCTTGCCTTATAAATCAATAATAGAATCAAGTGATAATCGAGTAGATCATTTTCCAAAGAAAATCGATTAAAGCGTACAGCAGAATAAGTTTTAAACTCGGTTTTAAATGCTACCATAAAACATCTAATGTAACTTCGAACATTCTTCTAGAGTTTAGCGCTATGAATATATTTTAATTCAGAATAATTATGCCAGCCAACTTTTCCAAAGCAGAGTAGGTACACCAGATCTGATTTTTTAACATTCCCATCTCTGGCAACCCTAAGCTCGAAATAAAAAAAGACCTATGGTTCGATTTTTTTCGAAAATTTCAGTTTACACTATAAGGCTTGATTAGTACTTTTAAGGCTCCATGGTCTTTTTCATGTTTTTGAGACATTCAAGTTTTTAATTACAATGTTAGCCCCGAAAAGGAAAAAGGGTCCACAACAACGAAAACAGGTATGCAACAAATCATTTTAAGACCGTTTCTTTTACTTTATCTTGTATTCGTTACCTTATGGTGGAAGTTAATTGTGACCATATACCAACTTGAATGTCATATTATTTCGATCTTCGTAGTTAAAGTGACATTCGTTCAATTAGTCAAATTGTCATATAGATTGGACATTTTGCTTTGTGTTGTCGTCGTAAGTAAGCCTTAGCACGGATCTTGAAATAATTTTGATCAAACTTCAATTATGCAAAGTGTTTTATTTAAAAATATTTTATTTCGGTTTGTACTTGAACTCTGAATCTTAATATGTTTAGTTTAAAAACATCTTAGATCTACATCTGTTTAGTTTTTAAATGTAATATTCAACAAAGCCTCTGCAACTGTTGTCTAAGAAGCAAAAAGTTATAATAAAAAAGCATCAAAACCTAAATGAAAACACTGTACAATTGACCTCCTTACCCACACCCGTGGGTTCAGTTTTTAACTATTTATGACCACTGATAGTTTTGTAGAAGCTTATTATTATTTTTTTTGTTTTGATTATTTTTCACTAATCGTGAAATCTTCAATATTTGTTGGGTCTGAAATTTGTTTTTAGATAGGTTTTAAATATCTGTTATAATTTGTTTTATTTATTGTGTGATATATTAATACTACCCAAATTTGCAGTTAATTGTTGTAGTTGAACGAACGTGTATTTTTATTATTTATCACGTTATGATTGCTCCAGTTTTATCTTTGTTATATTATTTTAACTCGGTACTTGTCGCTTACCTTATACACCTTTCATTTTATTCCACATGTATTTCATAATTCTTTACGACTTATCTTAATACCCAATATACACATTTTTCTTGCTGCTGTTACGAAGCTGCACTATTTTATATTTTTATTATGTTGTATTAGCTCGGAAAATATTCCATATACACTTTTCAATCCTTCTCCTACAAATATTTACTATTTATTTATTTTTTAATTTTAGTCTAATTTATATAGATATTTACAAGCAACTAGCACGAATTTGTATTGCATTTATTAGCATTCCGCAAAAAAAAATCTGTAATTTTATTTTGCAACCTAATTTTTTTTTATTTAATTTAAAACCGCACAAGCATATTTCAAAAGAACGCTCCAAGATAATATTAGAAATAATAATAAAAGCAATATAACAGTACTACAATAGTAATGGTAACAATAAGTAAAAACAATTACAATGCAAATTGAGTTCTGAATATTCTTATATTACTCGTACGGGAGAATAGAAAATTTTGAATAAATAACATTTACTACTAGTGCTTGAGCCATTAGCTATAGATTTATATTACTTGAGAATTATGTGACCACTTTATAAGAATTATTAAACTAAGCTAAACAAAAGAGAAAAATATAGTATTAAATCACCTATTAAACCAATTATTAGTAAGAAGAAAGAGAAAGCAACGTAAATCAATGAAAATAAAAAGAAATTGCATATTATCATGATAAACTAAAAACAAAATAGTAAGAAAAAAACTAGAGGCGAAAGATAAAAAAAAGTTACAAGTACAGGTGTAATATTAGTGACAGAATTATAACATTCAAAAACTGCGGTTTGTGGGTATTTGGGAGTTGTTTAAACGTATTTGCCAGTGTTTATTTCTGAGTGAGTATTTTTTGAGTATTTGGAGTGTTCAAAAGTAGTGCTTCGGTCTCGCCGAGACGAGACGAGACTATTGAGGTCTCGGTCTCGGTCTCGCAAGGTCTAGTTTCTTCGAGTCTCGTCTCGGTCTCGCCAAGACTAGACATTTTCTGGTCTCGGTCTTGGTCTCGGTCTCGCCGACAGTCTCGTGCACTTCAAAAAAAAATTATTTATGAATAATAATTAGATTTTTTGGTTATTTCATATAAATAATTTTGATAACCTCGCAAAGTGTCGATTTTTTAAGCAAAATTAATTTACACAACAAAGTCACAAAAAAATCTTTATAGTCTATAGTTTTTAGGTAAATCCCCGGTGGGTGGGTGAATTAGAAATTATTATAAACTATATAAGATCTGGTTTGATTTTGTTTGTGTTACTCATAAATATAGGTATAGGCAACTAGTAAATTGCACTTTAGATATGTACAAGGTTATTGCTAGCTATAGCTATTTCATTTTAAACTTTAAAAAAATATATTAAATACAAATACTGTAGCTAGTTGGATGTGGTTTCTTTTAAAATTGGCTTTTCATATACCAAGGGTCCCATAAGTAAGTAATAAACCAAACATAATTTTTTTTTAATAAAACACCCTATGTATTATTCGAATTTTGGATTCCTCAAAAAATTAGAGGAATGTATATAGTTGCGACCAGTTAAAGAATTTTAAGTAAAAAATGGACCAATTATTTTTCCCTACAGTACGCCGCACCCAACGTTAACAGAACGACGCCGACGCGACGTCCAGGAAATTGGATCGATTTTGTTAAGTTTGGATTCACGCTAGTGAAAGCGTATTTTTATTGTTAAAAATACCAGCTCATCGGACCATAAAATGATATATTTTTGTTCAAATCAAAATAATTCAAGAATAGTTGAAGGTAGGTATAGGATATGGTATATGAAACATACCTAGAAATTTTTGAGTAATTCAAAATTCGAATAAAGCATAGGATGTTTCATTTTAAAAAATGTGTGTTTGGTTTATTACTTACTTATGGGACACCCGGTATATGAAATGTCAATTTTAAAAGAAACTGCATCCAACTAGCTACATTATTTGCATTTAATATATGTTTTTAAAGTATAAAATAAAATAGCTAGATGGGCGTTGAAAATATGACCAATAACCCTGTACAGGGTGTCTCAAATTCGAACCTCATCATTGGGATCTCGGAAACTAGAAGAGATACAATGTGGAGGCAAAGTTGCACAATTTAATGCTGATCAAAATGCCACCTTACAAGTTTAAAAATACTTGCGAAGATTTTTGGAAAAAAAACGAATATTCTCAAATTTATTTTTATATTTTTATGACTCTATTTGAATAGATATAAAAAAAATAAGTTTCACATTCTCATTGCTACTTTTTCTGTTCTTCAAGATGGTGCTATCATATTTTCAAACCAACGTTTCGTCCTCGAGCTGCCATCATTAAGTTTGTTTTTTTAAATACGATCCTGGATTGTTTATTACGGATTTTAAGAGCTTCTAAGGTCTCAAAACCAAAGATGTATCGCACTTTATAGTATTGGCATTTTCCATAAGAACTCATGTGTTAGAGAGAGACAGAAAGTAGTGGATTTTTTTATATCAGTTTTTAAGAACTTCTGATGTGCCAGAACGAATGATATATCGCACTTTTTCGAAAAAATAATTTTAATGATTTCCTGATGAGCATTATAAGGTCCTTTACACAAATAGTGCACTATATAAAAATCGGCCATTCCTATTGGTCGATCCGCATGGCCCTCCGCTCGCTTCGCTCGCTACGGGGGCTCAAGAAAAGGAAACTAACAGGTGTTAACCCAAACTAACCCAAGAAAATCAAAGAAAATCAATCAATCAATCAAGAAAAAACTGTTTAGAAATATAATCCTAAAAAAAATAAAAAAAAAACAACGGGGTTTGAATCCGGGTCGTCCAGGTGAGACCCAGTCGTCTAAATCTCTACACCACGAGAGCTCTTGACAGAAATCGATGGTATCACGAAGACCTAATAATTGTAATACGAAATGGATCAACCAATAGAAGAGGTCGATTTTTACATAGTGCACTATTTGTGTAAAGGATCTTAAAATGCTCCTGATGATACCAAAAATCTGTTTTCTGCCTCTCTCTAACACATGATTTCTTATGAAAAATGCCATTAATATGAATTTTTCGAACAAGTTCGATACATCATTGGTTTTGGGACCTTAGAATCTCTTAAAATCTGTAATAAAAATCCAGGGCCGTATTTAAAAAAACAAAGTTAATGATAGCAGCTCGAAGACAAAACGTCGGTCTGAAAATCTGAAAACATCATCTTGTAGAACAGAAAAAGTAGCAACGTGAATGTCAAATTTATTTTGATATATCTATTCAAATAGAGTCATAAAAAAATAAAAATGGAATCGAGAATATTCGTTCTTTTCCAAATATCTTCGGAATTTTAACACTTTTAAGGTGGCATTTTGATCAGCATCCAATTGCGCAACTTTGCCTCAATTTAACCGAACTTGTATATCTTCTAGTTTCCGAGATCCCAATGATGAGGCTCGAATTTGGGACACCCTGTACATACTTACCTAGATTTCGTTGATTTTCGTGTACTTAAATGTTTTTTATTTTTTGTCTGTTACCTACAATTTAAAAAAAAAAAACGAACCATTATTTTCGTACTATCCTACTTATATATAAATTATTTTTATTACACTCGAGACTATCAAGACTGACGTGACGAGACTCTCGGTCTCGAACCTTGAAGTCTCGGTCTCGGTCTAGAGTTATAATTCCTAGTCTCGTCTCGGTATCGGTCTCGAATTTCGAGACGAGACGAGACCAAGACTAGTTTTGTCGAGACTGAAGCACTATTTGAAAGCGGTCCCCAACCGACTCCCAAGAGACAATATTTTTTCTGAGTATTGCAATGTAAGTTACTCAATTTTACACAACCGTCACAGAGAGTGATTATGGAAGTGGTTACTTTCAAATGAAAGATATTGATCAAGAAATTCAAAATCTAACCCCTATTAATACAATAGTATATTGTGTAGCTAGGAGGAAAAGCAAAACATTCCTGGACGACTGTGGTAGTGGCTGGACGAGGCGCAGTTGAGGCCAGCGACACAGGAATCCAGGAATGTGCTTTTCCTACGAGTTGCACATACTATTTTTTATCCGATCGAAATTAATTAGAATACTTAATTATATAAATAGAGCCAAATATTACTCTAAATAAAAACGTGTTTTAAATTTAAACTCAACATAATATCAAGTTTTGAATCGAGCGAGCTTGAAGTTTATTTCGTAGCTACGGAAACTACAGCTAAATGTTACTTTTGATAGACGTCAGATCTGACAAACAAGGCGTTTGAATATGACAGAAATGTTACATTTCCGGCCTAGGACGGGAATGTTATATTCCCGGACTGTTATTTTCTATCTTGTACAGTTATTGCATGTTGCCAAGCAACGAATACAATATACTGACAACATAATATCATGACTTTTGCGGTGAGAAAACACATCGGAAAAGTGTCGTTTTTCGTCCGATCGGATAAAAACTATTTAATTGTGGGCCAACCAAAGTATCTGCCAAGAATCCAACTGGAATTATAGGACCGCTATATATCATTACTGATTCTCCAGGACAAATCTGAAAATTGCCGACAACCTCATTTATCACCTCCTTCTTCTCTAGAGGCACCACAACCTACAAATGAAAAATTACTTCCTGCCACTAAAGGCCTCCTTTGAATAAATGTATTTCTAGATGTTTTCCTTCGCAAAACAAAAAAACCCATTAAAGTATTTGTCATATTTGCTTTCTTATTTGTTTTTCCATTTTTTTTTGTAAACGGATCTTATTTATCGCTGGGGCGACCTGCGGCGTCAACTGTCGGGGAAAATATTGTTTTCCCCTTGTTTTCCGGATGCTGTTGTAATCCGGGTAGATATTTTATAAGATTTTCCGATACGGTCTCATAACCGGTCCACATAATTTTCCACATTGTTTAATTATTAACCAATCCATCATTTGCAAATTAATAATACTTAACATATTTGAAGATTAAGCGCGTTGCAAATCATCATCACGATAATTTATTCATGGAAGCAGCCTTTTAGGTCACACTAAAATGATTTGATTAATGATTCAGATAAATTTAGGCGGTTTTGGAAGTGAAAGTTAACGCAAGTTCTTCTAATTTCTTACCGTTATTGGAAAGCCCTTTTCAAATGACCTATCTTCGTTTCTAATTACTGTAGTTTTCCACATTTAGCCGATGTGCTTCTTATAGGCGATAATTCAAATACGTGAAATATATTTCAATGGGCTAAATATTAATTATTATTCGTTCGAAGATCGAACGAACTGTTGTTTACCCGTCGAGTCGCCCCAATTTACGCTTTTGGATATTTCCTGTAAACACAATTTAATAGTCGTTTAGTACTTCCATACAAAATAATAGGAGTACCTTGGTTTTATTTTACTCTTTAGCAATCCGAACTCAAATGTTTAGTACTATAAAAAAGAATATTATGGAACTTTTAGCACTTGGTTTAGAACGATGTTCTTCATCGAATTAAAAAAAAAAAGTTAGCTTTAGATTATTAGAATTTCTGAGCAACAAAGATTAATCATTGCAAATTTAAAAATTTACTAAAACAAAACCCCATCATGATAACCTCACCAGTTCCACTATATACTCTAGCAAATTGAACTAAATGGATAAACTACTGTTAAAAGGAGGGAACTAAAGCTTGCCAATTCGGATTCAGATCGGCCGTACTTAATGTGAAATTTACTTACGCCAAACTACTACCGTTTTTAAAACTCTCAGAGCAATAATTTGCTATTTATGGCAAAAAACTTGAACGGAAACTGCTTTTTATTTTCCTATTCTATCTGCTCCTATCGATATACAGGATATGTCTTTATATTTTGACCTCTGTAAATGCCAAATTTATTTTAATCACCTGTTGTTACAGTTGTGTTGGCGCTTGCTACAGTAAAAAATTTTGACAATGTAGTAGCCAAATAATTCGTTCTATATATAGGTAGTTGTTATTGTATATACATATAGTTGTTATTGTTTTCTCGGTTTTATTTCTTCTAAGCTTAGTATATTTTGCATGATAATAGTTACCGTATAGAATGTGGACACATAATAGGGCATGTGCATTGTTGCTTAAGATTCCTTTTCATTTATTTTCGTTTTCTCATTTTTTTTTGGTATGAATTTATTTTATTTCCCATGGTAATAACTTTTTTACACGTTGTGGACAAATAATATAATATGTATTTGCTACTTATGTATTATTGCTAAATATTTCCTTTAATTTATTTTCCTTGTTTTATTTGTTTTCTTACGAATTCAGTGTATTCCTCATGGCAATAGTTTTCATATAAATGGTGCACAGATAATATGATTTACATGTCTATTGCTGCTTAACGTTTATTTTCGATTAATTATTTGTGAAAACGTCTTTAAGCACACTTTTTTCTGGTTAATGAATAGGCCATTGCGCTCGGCTATGTAACGCTAATTCAGGTAAAGTCGGCTCCTCTCGACTTTAACCAATCGAGAGAGAGAAACAGTCAGCGCAGAACTCTATTCATTTCATATTTCAGTATTAAACTTATTATTTCATTCTTAGAGTCTGATATAAATGAAGAGATCAATCAGGGCAAGGTTTACCTGAGTATATAATTATAATTATTGTATATGTTGTAAATATTATTACTTTGTGAATATAAAACATAAAAAATATTTGTTAAAAGTTTTTACTCGTGTCGTGTGAAACATATTTCATGGTAATAGTTTGTATATAATATCTGAACAAATAATAGATATCTACATGTGTATTGCTGCTTAATTAATATTTCTTTTCATTTATTTTGTTTTCCCGATTTTTTTCGTATGTGATTAATTTATTTGTCATGGTAACAATTTTCGTATTAAATATGAAAAATAATATGTATCTACATATGCATTGTTGCTTAATGTTTCTTTTAATTACGTTTCATCGTGCGTTTTGTATGGTTTATTGCATCTATATATGGATATTTTGTTTTGTTGATTTTTGTTTTTTTCCATTTTTTTAAAAAGCTTAGTAAATTTCTCATGATAATTGTTATTGTATAGAATGTGGTCAAATAAAAGGGCATATGTGTTATTACTTAACATTTCTTGTCATTTATTCTCGTTTCCTCGATTTTTTTTCCATGGGTAGTTTTTGCACAAAATTTGGAAAAATAATACAATAAGTATCTACATGTGTATTGTTGCTTAATATTTATTATAGAATTATAAGAATATCCAGGTTATTGGCAAGATGCTTAGATGAAAGACATGTTATTTGAAGTATTTGGTTCACTATTCTCGGCATTTTGATTTTTATTTACACATGTTAGTATGTAGGAGTAAATCACACTGAGATTATCCACATCTTTTCTTTTATTAATGCTGTTATTATCTAGGTGGATTTCCACCATTTCTAGGAACTGTCTTTTTGTGGAGTTACTCTCAGTGCCAATTACCTCTACATTTGCGTAATCTATATCATGGCTGGTTTCAATTACATGATAAAGCACTAGTTCTTTTGTTTAATCTGCAGTAACTTTTATGTCTAGTTGTTTTATCTTTTAGTACAGTAGATGTTTGTACTTTATAATTCTTATCATAATCGATTCAGAGCTTCATCAGGGTTCTTTAGCCTGGAGAAAGTAGTAACAATTTTCATTATATGTTTACCACAGAAAGCAAGTAGAAAGGTCATAGAGATAATTAACTCTAAAATTAAAAACAATTCTACCTAATGAAATGTTAAATAATTTTTTTAAATATCAAAACATCTCTTATGAAAATGAATTCAAGAAAATTTGGAAAATCAATATGAAAAAATTAACAAATTTAAAAAATTTAGAACACAACAAACTCCTAAACACACAAGATAATTGGATCAAGTACCGCTCTAACTATGATATTCTTGCTGATATTAAGCAATTTTTAGCACTTGATAGTAAATTCAGTATACAACCCAATTTAATTGATATCAATCTAAAAAGACTTCTAGCAGATATAGAAAATGTTATTTTCATGTTTCCAGAGTATAGCAGAAACATTGTAAGATCTAAGGTCACTAACGTTCTAACTAATTTCATAAATCAACCATCACAAAACTATTATCTGAGGTCACTCTATTAAAAAACAAAAAAAAAATCTAAAAGCACACCCTGATTTAATTATAACTAGAGCTGACAAAGGCAATCTTACAGTCATTATGAATAAAGGCAACTACATAAATAAATTATACAGTTCTAAATAGAGATCCTACTTCAAAAGATCCTACCAACAAAAAGCAAATAAAATTGTAGCAAAATTGAAAAATAAAAATGTACCAACAAAGGAGCAAAGTAAACAACTTACTATTTATAATCAAATACCACCAAAATTTGATAACTTAAATAAAATTCACAAACTAACTTTGTAATTGAAATCATTAATCTCATAAATTAATGCACCAAATAGTAAGTTGGCACAATTTGTTACAGATATACTAACTCAAGCATATAACAAAGATAATGATTCCTACACATTAGATAGCTTTACATTTGCAAATTTTGTCAATAATAAGCAACTACCACCAGATTATGTAATAATTAGCCTGGATGTAGTATCATTAGACAGTAACATACCATATCAGTTAATAAAAACTAGTATATGGGAAAGGATAGCTGAATTCACCAATCTCACACAGAATGAGTTTCAGGAAATTGTTAAGTTCTCTTTCGTTTCAACTTACTGCAGGGTTAATGGGAGATACTATATACAAGTTCTTGGCACTTCAATGGGAGCTACACTTTCACCCATAGCTTCCCAATATGTAATGAATAACTTATTAGGGGAATCCATTCTCAAACTAGGTTCCGACCTACCATTTCTGAAAAAATTTGTTGATGATATAATTACCTCGGTACTAAGGAACAACACAGAAGATATACTAAGAAACCTCAATAGTTACAATAACCACATTCAGGATACTATGGAATGTGAGCAAGACAATAGTGTACCATTGTTAGACACTAAGCTAATTAGAACCGAGAATAACGTTATTATAGCAGATTGGTACACGAAACCTACGTACTCTGGAAGGTGTATAAACTTTCATTCCTACCACACTCAAAAAATGAAGATGTTTCTAGTAATGGGGCTTGTGAACAGAATTAGAAAAATCTGCCATCAATCACGCATTGAGGAGAATCTTAGATAACTTTATCTCATTTTAAAGAATAACTTTTATCCAGATTGGTTTCTAAAAAAAAATTTGTTCAATTCTATCAATACTCAAAATCATAACGTACAACTTGAAGAAACTGAAATAAATAAGCGGCCTCCATCTCATCAAGAGAACAATTATCAGTATAATTTAGCTATCTCCCCAGATATCTCAGCATTTCTTACATTAAATCAACCAAAATATTGTTTATCCATACCATATATTACGAACTTACACATAAAATTGAAAAAATACTTACCCAACAAATTAATGTTAAAATATGTGGTAAACACATTGAAAATTGGTGATAATTTCTCCAGGCTAAGAGACTCTGATGAGGCTCTGAAGAGAGCAGGAGTAGTATATAAAATTAAATGTATCGATTGTGATAAGAATTATATAGGACAAACATCTACTGTACTAAAAGATAGAATAACTAGGCATAAGAGTGACTGCAGATTAAACAAAAGAACTAGTGCTTATCTGAACATGTAATTGAAACTAGCCATGATATAGATTACGCGAATGTAGAGGTAATTGTCACTGAGAGTAACTCCACAAAAAGACAGTTCCTAGAAATGGTGGAAATCCACCTAGATAATAACAGTATTAATAAAAGAAAAGATGTGGATAATCCCAGTGTGATTTACTCCTACATACTAACATGTGTAAATAAAAATCAAAATGCCGAGAACAGTGAACCAAATACTTCAAATAACGTGTCTTTCATCGAAGCATCTTGCCAATAACCGAAATAACCTGGATATTCTCCTAAAAAAAGTCACCTTTCTCTGCATTAGATTGTTTAATATTAGTAAATAATAATTAAGAATATATAGAAATGGGTACCAAACAACATAACTTCAGCCTACCTGCAAGAAGTAGAATTCAAATCTACCGCCAAATTAAGAACAGAGGGCGCTACACACACTGTGGCAAAAACCTTTAAATTCAAAAAACTATGAATGTTCTTTGTTCGTATCCATTTAGTAGGTGAAAAATCTTTGGCGTACCTGCACTATTTTCCTGTTTTTCATGTTGCCATTTAATAGAACCATTGTAAACTCACTTTGCATGTAAGTATCATCACGATATATCTGTAATTAAATTAATAAAACCTAGTTATGTAACTATAACTTCTAGAAGTGTAATATTCTGCTTTGTAATTGTAGCCTTGAAAAAGGAAACAATGAAATTTTGAAAGCTTTCGTATGTAGAAAAAAAAGAGTGTCACTTCAGCCCAGACCGTTACCCCAAGATTTAACAACAATC
>MU182701.1:269504-291491 GCA_016904865.1 Pissodes strobi
AGAATCCGGGCCCTATAACAGAATCTCAAGGAATCCATTATCTAAGATGGTAACGCAAGTTAAAAACACTTTGAAGAAATGTAGCAACCTTATTTCTGATCAAATTAGATATAAATTATCTGTAAGTAATCCTACTATGCCGAAACTATATTGTCTTCCCAAGATTCATAAACCTGGGAAGGCAATGCGTCCCATAGTCTCGGCAATAGGATCACCAACTTATAATATATCCAAGTGGCTAGCAAACCAGTTTGAAAATTTACCTATAAAACAACAGAATTCAGGAGTACTAAATTCCTTAGATTTCATAAGCAAAATTAAAGACACGATTCTTAATGAAGGTGAAATTTTAATCTCGTTTGATGTTAGCTCATTGTTCCCTAGTGTACCAATCCCACAGACCTTGCAATACCTTGGTGAATTACTTGAAATAAATAGTTTTGATAATGAAATCAAACAAGAATATTTAACTTTAACCAAACTTTGCATGGATCAAAATTATTTTCAATACAAAAAGAACTATTACCAACAACTTGAAGGTACGGCAATGGGCAACTGTTTATCGCCGTTCTTAGCTAACCTTTTCATGAGTAAATTTGAAAATGAAATCAGTGAGAAGTTCGAATATTTTCCAAGGGTATGGTACAGGTATGTGGATGACATTTTCGCGATTTTCGACACAAAAACCGCTAATGTTGAAGATTTTGTAACAAAACTAAACAACCGTTTCCCCACCATTAAATTTACTTATGAAGTCGAGAACAATGGCCAGCTACCATTTTTGGATACTTTAGTGATTAGGAACGATAATAACACACTAGAATTTGATATTTATAGAAAAAATACTGCCACTAACCGATATATTCCTAATGACTCCTTCCACTGCGACCAACATAAAATGGCCAGCTTTCATTTTTTAGTACACCGTTTGGTTAACTTTCCTCTTAGCAGAGAAAGATTTAATAATGAGAAGGAAACTATTAGGAATATAGCGAAAATTAATGGTTTTAATACTAACTTAATAAATAAACTAATTAATACGCAATTGTTTAGAAAGACCATTCGTGATTCCACTTCTTTCGTCAATCAGGATGAAAATGCAAAATACGTTTCGATACCGTATAATCCCCAGTATACTAGAGGACTCCAAAAAGTTTTTAAGGGAGTAGGTTTAAAATTAGTATATCAGATTCAGTTCAATATTAAGAAATTATTAGGTGGTCCAAAGGACAAAATTGAAATATTGGAAAGAAGTGGAATATATGAAATTGGATGTATGGATTGTAACCAAAAATATGTTGGGCAAACTAGAAGATCTATACAGACTAGATTCAAAGAACATTTAGCTCATTTAAAGTATGGTAGAACAGAAAAATCAAGTGTTGCCGAGCATGCTTTTGATAATAATCATAGAATAACAATTAAAAATTTAAAATTAATTCATAATATAACTGATAGGAGATTATTAGACGCATATAAAAGTATGGAAATTATTAAATGTAAGAATAGTTTAAATAGAGATAGAGGGCCTATTCCGTATAGTCCATTGTATTGGTTGATCAAGCGTGACTAGCGGGATCCCAGGATTGGTTCTGTTTAGTTCCGCTTGATTAAGCAAACAGTAGTATAAAAGGGAGTTAGGTAGTTTTTAATTTTAGTTTTAATCATCTCCTGATGATGCTAACATGGTTAGCGAAACGCGCGTCGAGTGCAAATATTCTGTTTCGGTATTGTGGATAAAACTCTGTTTTAGTGCATGTTGCCGAAGGTTCCAAACCCCAACGTAGGTTTATACCCGTTATTTCTTCTTTTTAAAAATGTTCGAAATTTAGGATACTTGGAAATATCTATGTTTTCCTCTATGAAAAGGGTGGACTTCAACGTGGAATATTCACACCATACGCTTGATGGAGACTTTAATACTGCAGATTTTTCGTGAAAGTACGCCAAAAGCACGGTTTCTGAAACTACAGTAGCAGTCTTTGTTTTGCACCATTTCTTGAAGTATTGACACGTTGCTTCATATCATACCACTTCCTCAATTTTGCTGGCAGCACCGACAGACAAGCGATATTTGCTGACTCTTCTATATCCATTTGGCTATTATACAATAATTTCAATTTTTCACAATTTTTAATAATAAACTGTCAGTTTGACGTTATTGATAAAATAGGAAAGTTTATGACGCTATAGAAACCGGCCAAAGCTGTCTTCATAATTGCATGCGAAAAGTATCGAATTAAATTAATAAAAATCTAAGAATAAATTCTGCAGGAAGCAGAAAAAATCTTATATACTCCACGGGATGTAAGTGCATTTAATAGTCTCGAACTATATTGTCAGCCCTTGCTATCGCTCGGGCACAAAATCGTCCTCGACTAGTAAATGTCACATCCTCTATAGTATAAATAACTAAGTATTATAAATTCTGTACAATTTTTGTATCCATCACAAAATGATATTGCAGTCATAGGACCCTGTATGGGGTGATATAATATTACATGATTTGAGGAAGAGGAAAAACTAAGAAACAATAAAAGCGATAAAATAAATGTTTCTTTCTGTCTCGTAAAATCGTTAAGTAAATGAAAACTTTGACATGTTTATTTGCCGACTAAAATACTCATAATTCTTGTCAAACAATCTAAAATTTCAGTCGTTGCAACCTTATAAAAGATAAACGAAGTAGAAATGGGGTAAACAAATATATTTTGAAAAATTGGCCGCCCGGCGAGAGCCAAGATTGAGTTTGCTTGTCGAGTGTCAACAAACAAGGGAAAGGAGGGCCACCGGTCAACCCGAAGGGCAAACAACAATAAGGGCCCTTAACCAGTGGATAAGTGATAAGTGCAAACGTTTTTGCTAGGAATGAGATTTTATCTAATTAAATTAGGTTGGTCAAGCACTAGAAGTAAATGGATTATTTTTCCGTCAGAGGCGTAAGCCTCTGAAGGCGAAAGAAGCCACCTTTTAATATTATTTCTTAAATAAGGCATAGTGTATTTCATACGTTAACACAAATAGATTTTAATACACATGTCTTTAGGCGAAATAAATATAGTTTATAACCTCCATTATGTGCCAGTGAAATCTTATACGAAACATCTTAATGCAACGAATAATTTGACCGCAAATTGTAATGACATCGAAAATGTGGCGTAAGGGCGCGAGGCTAAAAGAATCGTTACGATAAATGTGAGAGGGACAGGGTAAAAACCTATTCAGAATCTGAATATCTTTCAGTTGGGCTTGCTTTTGATTGCATATTGATTTTAAAAAATGGTAAATTAGGTGGAAAGAACGGCTTGCACTTTCTTATTCTACGTCATATACAGTGATTTGGTTTTCAAGTGTAAACCGTTTTTGTTCAAATCGCTTACTGTGACTTAGTTGGCCTTGACTTTTGCGTAGTGCCTTATATAGGGTGTCCTATTTAAAATAAAAAATATATAAGATTTTTACGTCATGTTCTTTTAATCAATTAATTTTCTGATAACAACACATTTCAAATCGATATAAAAATCCCCATTACATTGATGCGAATTCTTATCTCGGTGGTACAATTTTAGCCAATTCTAGGATACATGACTGCTATTCTACCCTTGACTGACAGACAATTTTATGAGCTTTCGCAACTCCCCACCCCTTTTCCCCTATATATTTCATAGCAAAATATTTTCAGATGCAGCTATATTGGATTCCGGAACCGTCATATTTTTATTGCGTTCTTCGGCGAGATTGACGGATAATTTTGGGACCGCTTTTTGCCGACATACGTGGAATAAAAATTCAAGCCTATACAGCTCAAAAAGGAATACGGATTGACAGTGCCGTAGTAGAGACATAAGTATGCTGGATTATTTACCCCATCAGGTTATTCCATGTATGCTACACTAAAAAATTATTAACTCTGAACATTCGCATTCGTACCTTTACCAGTGGCGGCTCGTCAATGTAATCTGATATTTTCAAGTAATATTTATATAAATATTAAAAATATAAAACGTTTTTTGACTAATTTCCAATCATAAAAGTATAAAAATAAAATCAAAGTTTAATTTTTGCTTCATATGCGTCATGCATTACTGGTATAGTGGTATAGTACTATGCTCCCCACCGATTCAGTTGCCCAAGACGGAGCTTTAAATCTGCGAATTTTAGTAGTCGTATGAGGCCCATAAATTTGTGATTTTATGAGTATTATTTTTAGCAGTAGGTGGCATGTTGCCTTTGTTCTTGAATAAGGACTTTTTTTTATTTAAATCTCTCTTTTTTTTAAATAAAAAACAAGCCAAAAGTGATTGATAAAAAAAATATTCCATTGTTTTATGGTGTTTTATAAAATTTAAGACCCAACGATCAATATAAAGAATATGTAGATATTACAATCCTTTGTTTCATAGTATTACACTGAAACTTAGCAAAGTTGGGTGGGGTTGCTAGTCCACCATCGGGCGCCTCCCCAGGTGGCGGATAGCGGAATGCCTCCTAGATATAGGTGATACTGGGAAAATAAAATATCCAGGGCGGAGGAGAACTAGCAACCAGGTAGCGACTGATTCAGAGTGCGCGTCTACAAACAGCGCGACCCAAAATGAGCGGCTGATACCAAACTCACCAATCCCCAAGGCATGCGTGGTGTTTTTAATTGCCAAAACCTCTCAGGTGAAAAAAAGGATATGTCAACAACAAAACGTATAGGTATAGTACTCCAGGTGGGTCGGACGGAATGTCCAGAGTCCCATACCGGAAATTCGGTCAGTCTCATGGATTCTGGGGGAGGTAAATGTTCCACATGCAACCAAATAAAAGTCTACCTAGCAACCTACAACATAAGCAAGAGACGAAAAAGTGTATGAACTTGAGGAAGAGTTGAAGAAGTTAAAATGGAATATCTTGGGACTTTCCGAAGTCAAACGAAGAGGGGGACAATGAATGGACTTGAACTCAGGCAACATACTAACTAGGGAAACTGGTTTTTTGAAAATTTAACGAAAATAGATGCTCACAAAATAACAGAAAATGCAGGTGAATTTAGAACAATTTTACAGGAAAGTATCATTCAAGAAGAAGAAGTAGAAATATATATCAATATAATCAACAACAATCTAATGAATCACCGAGTAAAAGCAGGAACCAAAGTAGCCATACGAAGAAGAGAAAGAAAAAATAAAGTAAACGACGAAACAAGACATGTAATAAGTCAGAGAAGAGAGCTAATCAGCCAAGAAAAGAGACACTCGAATGAATACAAACAACTAAATAAGACCATAAGCAAAATGATTAAAGATGATCTCAGAATATATAATGAAGCGAAAATAGAAGAAATAATTGAAACAGAGAAAGGAAGGAAGTGTCTAAGAATGGCATTGGGTAGAACCAGGATATTAACCATGAAAGAGAGCAATGGGACAGAGGCAAGGGAAAAACACAAACTAGAGAACATAATAACACAATTCTATAAATATCTTTACACACCGAAGCAGGCTCCGAAAAACATGCTAGAAGAGAATGTAAACAAAGCAATCAGAAATGTCAATTCAGATGAATTGCCGGACATCGAGAACTACGAGATAGAATGCGCTATAAAAGAGCTCAAAAGTAACAAAGCTGCTGGTCTAGGTAATGTATTGACAGAAATGTTAAAATAAAGAAAATACTAAATAATCACCACCTTAAATATTCTGTTTAACGAGTGCCTACACAAAGCAATTATTCCCGATGATTGGCATGACAGCATAGTTATTCTTCTCCATAAAAAATTAGATAGAGGGGATATTAGAAACTACCGACCCATCTCACTGCTCTCAAAAATATACAAAGTATTCATGGAGATCATCAATACTCGACTAACATCGAAGCCAATAGAACAAGCGGGATTTAGGAAAGGAATCAGCACGTCAGATCACTTGCTTACAGTGAAAACTCTAATAGACAAGGCAAATGAATATACCTTTTGATAGCATAGAGCTATGGGCAGTGGAGCAGGCTATGAATAACTGTCGTATAGATACTCGTTATAAACAACTCATATCAACAAAGATCTAGCAGAATCATCATGGAAAGTTGGCCTAAAAATGAACCTACAGGAAACTAAAATCATGACAAACACGCAAGAGGACAGGAATATTGAGGTCGACGACTGTGTTCTGGAAAAAGTGGAGGAATACATATATTTAGGCCAAATATTCAAGTTAAGTAAAGAGAATCAAATTGCTGAAATAGCCCTGACGAATTCGACTGGCATAAGCGGGTTTCGGGAAGTTGGCTTTTGGTCTGAAAAATCATCATAAGATACCTCCGTATCTAAATAGCAAGGTATTCAACCAGTGTATACTGCCAATACTCACCTATGGCTGTCAAACATGGACATTTACTAATGCTAACATAGATAAAATCGCCAAAGCACAAAGGTCCATGGAAAGGTGCATGCTAGGAATTAGGTTGGCAGACAAAAGAACAGATATACGAGGATCAGGATCAAAGCAAACGGTAGAGATGTCGTAGAAATTGCAGCGTCATTAAAATGAAGCTTTGCGGGTCATAATGCGCGATAAACAGATCAACGCTGGAATAGTTTAATACAAAACTTGAGGCCATGGCTAGGGCATCGAACAAGAGGACGACCACAGATGCACTGGGGGGATGATCTAAGAGACTAGGTGGATTACACTGGAAAAGAGCCGCACAAAATCGATCAGATTGGACGAAACTGAGAGAGGCCTTTGTCCAAAGTTGGAAGATAAGTGGCTAAAGAAGAAGAAGAAGAAGAAGAAGAAGAAGAAGAAGAAGAAGAAGAAGAAAGCTCTATTCTCATCTTCCCCATCTCATCTCATCTTTTCTTCTTGAAGGGTCAAATGTCGTGTCAGGTGTCAGGTCGTGAGATGCTTATTCCTAATTAAAACTGTATCACGTCAATCACGACTGTTACTATTGAATTGGCGCGTGCCTATTAGTGGATGGATGGTTTGAGATTTTCGAGACGGATTTTCCGGTTTAAAAAGTAACAATTAATACAGTTGTTTTCTATGGTTGTGTTGTTAATAAGGGGGTAAGGTAAGGAAAGGGCCCTTACAACAAGGCAAACTAATTTGGGTTTTATTTTAATAATGCAGTATTGCCAAGGTTTTTTTTGCTTATTAAAATTATTTTATTTTCTATAGTGGGTTTTGCGGTTTTGTTTACTTGTGCCTACCTTTAGGTATTTGAATTTAAAAATTGCACGATTGCACAAATAACGGAAATTTTTAGCAAAAAAAAGGATGGGTCGTCGGGATACTTTGCGAGCGTTCCAAACTTCCTGGTACAATAATTATAAATGGCTTCGCTTGTTTATATAAACAGAGTTTGTATTGCTGGCCGTGCATTTTATTGGGTAAAGGGAAAAATTCGTGGTGCTCAAATGATGGTTTCAAGGGCTTAGACATTTCTGTTAGACAGAGTGCGGGCTTCTAAATTATATTAATGACTGAATTTGCACTTTTAGTTTTGGTCTTTAGCCAGGATTTTTCTTTCACGGATGTACTGTTTGATGTGTTACAAAGAAGTCACTGTATATTAGTTATTGTATCCCTGAAATAAAAGTTACGCAAGCCCTCTTAAATACGAAGCAAAATGACGAATCATTTAAATATATTTTCGATGGAGCTGCTTTAGGGATGCCAATTCCAACCGAACAACGAGACGGACGGGCAAGATCCACATTAACTCAAATTAAGTTTTTGAAAAATATAAAGTTTTATATTACGAAATTATTGACACTATCTTATCGGAAATTACCACTCGTTTTCGAGATTTAGAAAAAAAATCAGTTTATCACTTTAATCGACATTTCAAAATTTAAATCTTACTCCAAAAACTTTCCTTTCGATGCATTAACGTTACCCTAATATATTTGCCGATTCTCAAAAACTGTATTCTGAGCTACAATTTATTTGGGCTAATGAAGAATATAAAGACCTTGAACCAGCACCTTCAATGAAAAATATTACTGGAAATAAAAATGTCTTCCGAGAAGTATGTAAACTAAATAACAATATTTTATATTTGAGTAAAATATAAGATATATAGTTTAGAAGTATCCGCCCTATATTTTTTAATTGCAATTTTATACCTAATTAAACAATATCGCAAATGCGCAATCAAAATATGTATGCCTTAGGTGTATTCTTATTAACGACTTTAGGTAAGTTTAGGCCTGGCAACTCAAAAATGTTTTGCATTTGCCTCCGGTGGACTTTTGCCTCCCCTGACGGTAAAGCCTCGAAATGCGCTATACGCTACACGAGATTATAGAAGCTGTTTATTTATGTCTGGGGACAGCCATATAACTTTGAGCCGTCAACTGTTTTCATGTACTTCGCGATACAACCAGTCGCCTGTATGTGCTGTGGTGGTCTAGAGGTATGCATGGTTGGGCCTTTACTTCCACGACTCGAGTTCAAACCCCGTCGGTTTTTTTAATTTTTTTTTAGGTTATATTTCCAAACAGTTTTTTTCTTGATTTTCGGTATGTCTTGGGTTAGTTTGGGTTAGCACCGGGTTAAATTCCTTATCTTGAGCCCCCGTAGCGAGCGGAGGGCCATGCGAAAGTGAATTTAGGCAACCCACATTACTCTGCTCAGAGTTATGGGGCTGCCCCTAGATTATTGTAAGCTGTTTGGGTTTGTAGGTAGGTACTTCTACAGATTTTTGATTCATGCCACTTGTAAAGCGGCTGAGTTTCCTTTTATTTTTACGATATGTTCTATTAAATGTTATTTTTTTGGAATATAGCATTTATGTTTCTTTAACAGCCATTGTTAAACCCATATACAAAAAGGGTAACTAATAGCACACAGATAACTTCAAACCAATAAGTTTAATAAGCAATACATGCAAGTGCATGGAGAAGGTCATAGTTTGCGAGCAGACGGCTTTTTTATAGAACATAATGTTATTTATTCCCTTGTATCAACATGGATTTTTTCTAAGTATGTCCACACCTTCACAAACCTGCATACGAGAGCCCATGATTGGCTTTGGTCGACGACAGGAAAGAGTCTATTAGGAGAAAATAAATCCCAATAGCGAAAAGTGTTCAGAGGAGTCTTCCAACGTTGGGTGCTCGGCTCGTTCTGTCTCTTGTTTGTGTTAGCGATACATCTTTCGCCGATGAAACCAGTTGGTACTGTAATCTAGTAACTTAATCACATATATATGCAAAGTGATACTAATCATGTATCTGTACAACTAAATGCTATAACGGAGCAAAAGAACCTGGGGATTATTATTAGGGAGGATCTTAAATGGGATTCTTCTCATGTTAACAGCAATAACATTATTAAAAAGCTAATAGCCTGGTATATTTGATGTCAAAGACTTTCAAAAACTTCTTCCTGAAATGATACTTATTTTACTCAAGCTTTATAAGGCATATAAAGACTTAAACTTGAGTATGCTTAAACTATATAGTGTCCTTACTCCGCTAAAGATGTGGAAGCACTGGAGTGGGTCCAGTGGAGAGTAACCAGGTCGCCAGCCGAATTGCTTTATTTATCCTATGAAACTATACTGCGAGGTGACCTTATCGAGACATTCAAAATAACCGGTGATTGTTACAGGTGTAATCTAAATCAGTTTTCAGAAAACCAGCAGATCAGAAGACATAATAAAAAATTAACAAAGGAAGGATGCGGCAAACTACTTCGAAGACATTTTATTTCAAATCGTGTTGTATACAGTTGGAATTGTCTTAGAGACGATATGGTGAGCTCTGCCTCTTTTAACCAATTTAAAAATGTACTAAACTAAGAGAACGACTAGTTTGCTAATTACTCTTTGTGATAAAACTGTAATATCCTTTGGGTGCTGCGAACTTTTGGGCCAAGTATTAGCTGGGATGGACCAATATGATACTGACTTTAATGCAATAGTTTCATCGGCTTTCTACTGCTGGCTATTCTCTACATACAATTATAATAATCCTAGCAGACGGATGGGTTTACACACTGCGTCATTTCATAAAATGATAGTTAAAATTATGGAATATCCATAACTCATCACTTGATGTTGCGCTGGATTTTAGGCCAGTATTGAATAATAGGATGAATTTTCTAAACTGGTGATTTTTGAGACGGGCTTTATTCAATAATAAGATCCTTTGTAATTTGCGGCGCTACATCAAGTTTGTAACAAGTGATTTAAATAGTGAAACATATGCTGGAGTATGAGGCTTTTATCATCCTCATTGCAAAATTCGGCTTTGTTCCAGGTAAATTTATGTTAGGAAGGCGATTTTTGAGAAAGCCTTTAAAAAAATAAAGGCTCTCCAAAGTTTCTGGCCATAAAATAAATACGTTACCAGTGGAGGATATGAAAATTATTTTATTTCGAAGCTTTTATCAAGATACATTATGGAATGATTCTGCAATGATACAGAATTCAAAAACCAGTGGGTGAGATGTCCTCCAAGGCTCCAGCCTCCAGAAATTGTAAGACTTTCTTAAGTTGATAACCATATGCTAACGTACAATTAAGAAACAACGAATAAATGCAATGATATGGCATTTTCCTCCAAAATACTTTTCATTGTAGAATTCCAAATCGGTCTAGGTATTTGGACGGTTATTTTAGAAACGGACTTTACAAAATTATGAGCCTCTCTAAAGTTATTGGTCATATATTAGGTGTGTCACCGGTGGAGGGGATGATAAAGTATTTTATACATTTTGGTATATTTTATACTTTGCTCTTATAGAATTCAAATTCGTCATATATTAAGTGTATTACCACTGGATGAGGATTTTCCTTGAGATATTTTATCAAAACACTTTGCATTGCAGAATTCAAATTCGATCTTGGTATTTGCATGGTGGTATATGGGGCGGCTTTTGAAAATGATGCCACCCTCTTAAGTTATTGACCATACATTAAATATACCACCGGCGGAGGATATGATAAAGTATTTTCCTCCAATGCTTTTTTAAAAATACTTCCTATTGCAGAATCCAAATTCGATCTAGGAGCTTAGACAGTGTCTTCTAGTCTTTAGAAAATTATAGCCTTCGCTTAAGTTGTTAGTCATGCATTCAGCATATTACCTCTGGAAGAGAATTGTTCTCAAAGACTTTTATCAGAATATTTCCTATTGCAGAATTTAAGTTCGATTTAGGTTTTTGGAAGGTGATTTTTGAAACAGTTCTTTGAGAATTATGAGACCGTCTTAATTAAGTGAGCTACTGGTGGAGGAGCTGCTAAAATATTTTCCTCCAAGGCTTTCTTCAAAATACGTCCTATATCAAACTTCAAAACTGATCTATGTTTGGACGGTGACTTTGAGACTGCACATAAGCATTTCTTAAGTTGGTGGCCATACAATAAATATATCACCAGTGGATGAGATGATAAAACATATCCTCCATAGCTCTTATCAAAATAAATATTTCCCACTACAGAATTCAAATTCGATCTAGGCGTATAAGATTCTCAAGTTGATTGCCATACAATAATTGTGTCACCAGTGGCTAAGATAATAAAAACCTCGTTCCTCCATCGCTGTTTTCAAAATACTTTCTTTTATATAAGACCCCGTACTTTGCGACCATATAGTGAATGTGTTACCTCCAATGGAGGATATCTCACTTTCCTCCAACGCTTCCATAATGAAACTCTCAGTTGCAGGTGCCTGAATTTGAACTTAACTTAGACTGTCACACGGTATCAATATGTGTCATGTTTGTACCCTAAAGAAGCGAATGAAGTTGCATACCAGAAAACTGACAATTACGTCGTTGGGCCAGGACCAATTCTGGGCTTCACTAGGACGCAAGTCGACTGTGCTCTCAAAGAACTCAGAAAATAATGGATAGCTACCGGATGTATGGAGAAGGAAAAGCACTCGGTGGATTGACTGGCATCCTGAAGGGACACTGCAGGGTTAAGGAGTATAACATATTTCTCATAGGTGAAAAGAAAGATCTTACTTATCCGAGATGCATAGGGGAGAAGAATACGATCGTATGTTTTCTGTTTTCTGATGGTATGAAGCTTTGAATGCCATTGCATGGAGACAAATGAGCCACATTAAATCTAGTCACTTTCATATCACCATATTACTGCCACTATTTAAAATTTGTGTATTGCATTATTTATGCTAACTCACCCTCTGCTACGGCACTGGTTCACCTTCACATTAAGAGCAGTTCTCGGCAAGAATATTTCGCCAGGTTAATATTATATGAGCCCCGACATTCTGTATTCCGGGCGCGTTTGATTTTGTGACACTTGTGGAAAACGCGAAACTTTGTGCATAAGTTGAACGCTACGCGCGGTATCCCCCAGGGTTGTCAGGAATATTTTAAAATTCTTTCGAGGATGGCGGATATCATACTTACTTTGACGCTTTCCTGATTTTTGATTGATGTTTTTGCACTGTGTTGGTTTTTATAATTTGTTCTATATAAGACAGGGCTTCAAAGTGTTATCAACATATATCGATATGCATAAGAATTTAGTTATTTTTGTATTACTATATGTAGATAGCACGAGATACCTAGACATTATTTTTGCAGGTTACGCATACCGAGTTTAACTATTGACGACTATAACGCCCATAAGAGATGACGAATTGATGAACGCAAGTTCGAAATAGGTACATATGTTGAACTAATCCCTTTCCGGTTTCTGCATAATCACAACTTCATCTGCGTATCGTCTTTGTCATTACAATTACGCCGTCAACCTTTCTCGAATCCACGGGCCGTTTTTTCGAGGAGGAGCTGCCGTCATTTAATTATCAAACTGAATTAAATTTCCCCCCTAAATTGAGATTAATCGTCGTTTTTGGAGTATGAAATTATCCAGTCAATAGCACAGAGTGTCAGTCGTCGCCCCCTCCCCCTTTTACCCTAGGGAGACCCGTATACGTACCCTTATCGCTTCGCAATTGAATTAGGCCAAACTCGGTAGTTTCCAAAACTGGAGTTTAATTTCCGCAGTGTTTTCAGTCATTATGGGACTTTGATTTCCTTCCGTGTTGCTAATTGAGAGGAAATGTATGAGAGATTTTCTACTTAAGGTTAAGAAAAAATCGCATTCACTCAGGAAACGATTTACACAAGTTTTAAAATTATGGGGATTAAGTTATGTTGGTAGTGAATTAAGTTCTGATAGTTGAAACTCGAACTTATGGCATGTGAAATCACGGCAAACAAAGTCATCACTTAAGACAAATAATGTCTCCATGCATGAATCTTCATAGGCCTCAAAATCATTTTACACTAATTCTACAATTGTGATATTATACTGCAAAGAAAAGAAATCGATGAAAAAATTACAAACATTAGTTTGAAGTATTTTCTCAATAATTTCTTTCTTGATGAATTATCTGGGGATGTGAAGTTAACCCTTAAACCGAAACATTGGTCGATAGTACATAATGAGAAACATCCGGTCACAGAGACCCGGCTCGACGCGCGCTGTAAATATCTACATTATATTTTAGTTTTTTATTTTATTTTGTTTTTTTAACAATAAAAAAAACTGCTTTTATTAATATACCTTGTATTTAATAAACAAATGGGTACAAAAATAGCTACTAATCTTAGAACTAGTAAACAAAATATTTAAAAAGATAAAGTTACACAATTAGTACATACTTTTCTGCTGCACTCCAAACAAATGGGATTGCCACATTTTATGCATTTGTATGATGTTTTTCTCTCTTTTCGAGGTGGACATATCGAACAGGTTTTGCGCTTCTGAAGTTTGTCTGACGGAACTTCTTCGGTTGAATTTTCTAGTCCTTCGGGAATGACTTCACGTATAAGTGACTTGATATCTCTAGGGAGATTTGAAATAGCTAGGCGTCTTCTTAGATGCGGTTCTATGAGTAACATGGCCAAACTTTCAATAAAAGTGCATCTTTTCATTGTAGGGTTTTGACGGTAACATAAATATAATATGAAACCGTTGACACAACTTACGTTTACGAGAGTGTAAAATATAACTAAAGGCCACCTTCTGGTTCTTCTGTTGGATGAATATAAAGCATTTTTCATATCTAGAAGATCTACACCACTTTTTGTTTTATTATAATAACAGACAATCTCAGGTTTATTTTTATCAGAGTCTGTTTGGACACTGTCATGCATGGAGGATATAAGCACAACTGATTTTTTCATTTTTGGAACAATAGACAGCAGTGTTATTGGCATTTCAGTAGCGAATCCATAAAGTGCTGATCCTACCGGTCTGGATTTATTTGCCCTGAACTCTGGTGGTATAATGGATTTATTCAGCTTCAAAGTGCCTACATAGGTTAAAGATCTGTCTCTAAGTTCTTCTACCAACTCCAGTGAAGAAAACCAGTTGTCAGCTGTGATGTTCCGGTTCGATCCCTCCAACGGTTTGCATAGGCGTAAAACTGACTGAGTGGGTTTCAAAAGCTTACGTTCTTCCTCGGAAAGCCCAATTCCGTCGCTGTCTTTTCCTGTGTAAATATAAGCATTAAAAAGGTAACTACTGTAGGAGTCGGTCAAGCACTGAATTTTAATGCCATATTTTGCTGGTTTCTTCGGCATGTACATGCGAAATCCACATTTTCCTCTAAAAGGGACAAGCATTTCATCCACCGTAACGTTATCACTAAGACAGTACATCTCTCGAGAATTTTGAATGAAAGCATTGAATAATTCAGAGATAGGGGCGGCACGATCCACTTTTTTTCTCTCCTCGCGAGTTGTGGAATCATCAAACCTAAGAGCCATTCCTAATATTTCAAAGCGCTTGACGGACATAGTTGCTCTAAAAATAGGTCTTCCAGTTAAACCTTTTGCAAATAGGGTTTTCATATTTTCATGGCCAGATTTAAATATTGAAGTGAGCATAAGCAAACCAATAAATGCGTGTATTTCTACAGAATCGGTATTTCTATAATTTGACTTATTACTCTCAGGTTTTAGTTTATCTCTAGTTGAAACTAATTTTGCATTTGTGAAGAGGACAATTTTATCAATTATCTGCTGGTCAGATAAACATTTCCAAATTTCGAGTTGGCCAGGTTTGGCCAATTGCCTAGCTTTTCGAGTAAGCCCGGGCAATTGTCGGATAATGTTGTGTTTTGGAGTTTTTCTTACGCCAGACGGGGCGTTTTTCAGCCATTTATATTCATTTTTATTTTTTCTTCCAATAAAAAACTGTGTTTCTTCGTTAGTTTCTCTGCCATGTTGTTTGTGGTTGTCGTCATCGGTAGTTCGCTGCTCTGCATTCAAAAGGTTATCTTCTGTATCACTTTCACTTCCTTCACTTATTTCCACTTCCTCTTGCGT
The DNA here is from genome assembly GCA_016904865.1 of Pissodes strobi. NCBI lineage: Eukaryota > Metazoa > Arthropoda > Insecta > Coleoptera > Curculionidae > Pissodes > Pissodes strobi. The sequence continues at coordinate 284,813 of MU182701.1, forward strand.
CGCCTGCTGCTCATCATCGCTTAGCACATAGTCCGGATCTATATCTGAGTCGTCAATTTCCTCGTTCTCTTCAAGTTCATCGTCGCTTTCCAAATACCACTCCGTAACCCTTCGCTCAAAATTTTCATCACCAAACTGTACTGTTTGTTTTCTCGAACATTTTGAAACATGTCCGCTGCTCGTAGAAGGAATATCCATGATAACGGGATCTGAAAATAATAAGAACACTTTTTGATTTGTCCAGACAACTACTAAGTAAAATATTTTATAATCTCTCTCCAACTGAAAAAAAAATTGCAATACAATAATAGCTTAGGTATAATTTGTACATAATGCGAAACATACGGTCATACATACCTGTATTATTACTAGCGTAACGCGAAACACCCGGTCTCTCGTACCGGAACACTTTAGAAAACCGACGTGCACCTTACAGTAACAAGATATATACTAAACGCTATTGCTCGCTTTGCATAGGTAAGGAGTTGATAGAAGCATATTCGGGAGGGGAGAGACACAGATCAAACTGGGTTGTTATAAGTTAGCCAAATGTGACCCCACAGGTCTCAGAGACCGGTGTTTCGGTTTAAGGGTTAAGTTAATATCTTGAAACGTTTTTTGTCATTTTCTAATAATTACTACCCTATGATTATCATAATCTAGTCGAAAAGAGCTATTTCTATTATTAATTATGTACATGGTTATTGGTTCTAAATGTCACCCCTCCGTAACTTTCTTATTTTTAAAAATAGAGAGCTGATTTTAACATTGAAAATGTTTCTGTTATCATAGTATAGGGCTTCAAATCGTGAAAAAGTGCATGCTACATTTGCCACATGACGTCATAAGAGTTAGATATTGTGTTAGTTTGTTTATTTAAGCTAAAATCTGATTATAAATTATCGGAATCGGTTCAAATGACCAAAATAAATTGGAGCTAACTGAAACTAACCAAAAGTTTATCAAACGACTAACCAAAACTAACCAAAAGCTCCAAAAAGGGCTAAAACGAATCGGAAGAGGGTAAAAATGTTAGAATAAGTTGAAAGATCCAAATTAACTGAATTTTGGCGACTAACTAAAATTAACCAAAAACATTTGAAATGGTTGCAACGTATCGGAACCAGTTCAAATAACTAAAATAAATTTGAGCTAACTGAAAGTAACCGAAAGTTGACTAACCAAATCCAGCCAAAAGCATCAAAATGGGCTAAAACGTATCGGAACAGTTCAAAAATATTAAAGTAAATTAAAACTAGCCTAAATTAACGGACTAACCAAAACTAACCAAAAATAATAAAATTGATTATAACGCAAAATAAATTAAAACTAAATCTAACCGAAAGTTGATTGAACGACTAACCAATAGTAACTAAAAGCATCAAAACGTGCTAAAACGTATCGGAATAGATTAAAAATATTGAAGTAAGGTAAAAGTAACACAAATCAACCGAATTTTGGTGACTAACCAAAATGAACCAAAACACTAAAATTGGTTATAACGTATCGGAACCGGTTCAAATGATTTAAATAAATTAAAACTAACTGAAATTAACCGAATGTTGATTGAACGATTAACAAGAAAAACAAAAGTAACAAAAGGTCTAAAACATATCGGAGCAGATCAAAAATATTAAGGTCAGTTGAAACTAACTTAAATTAACCGAATTTTGGCGACTAACTAAAATTAGCCAAAATCATTAAAATTGGTTATAACGTATCGAGCAAGACTTGTCGAAGCTTCGCCCTGTTCCATTTTACAAATTAATATTTTGAACAAACAATATAAAAATTCACAGTCCTTCGCAAAGATGCAACCGGGGAGACATTGAAAATGATGACTAAAAACGGAAAACTGTGATTTGCGTTGAAATTCATATAGTTTCAAAAAGCAGAGTTTAAAAAAGTAAAAATACAAACACAGGGGTGTTTATAATATAGGTATATAATTAAAGAAATGTATTTTTAGCAATAATATTAAACATTATCATAATTAAAACAAAAATAAATAAAGGAAATTTAAGATATCCTCTGAAGACATCGGTTGTAAAAAAATGACAACAGCATGTTATGTTCTCACGTGGTAACCCATCCAAGTACTAATCACGCCCGACGTTGCTTAACTTCAGTGATCGGACTAGTACTGGCATTTTCAACGTGCTATGGCCGTTACCTGTACATTTTAGCTTGTTCATAGAATAAAAACAAAAATATTCGCATTTATAATATTAGTTAGGATTCTTTAAAAATACGCACTGGCAGCTTCGGAGCGGATTAATTTACTGCACAAATTCGACACGAAAATCTAATGTCACCAGGAATAGTATCAACATATGGACATATCATATTTACCTTATAATCTTGAGCCGTCATCCTTTGATTTGGGACAATCAATAACCAGCTTTTTCAAATTTTGCTCTTTTAAACGTCTTGACATCTGGATAATACTTTTGACAGTTCGTTTAATTTAAAATAATAGTATGCCTAAAATCCGTTTCAAAACGATTTTAAATGACAAAATTGTATAAAAATCCGAAAATTCGGACTTTTTAGGACGATAGCCGTGGCTTCGGACGAAATTGCCGTTGAGTTTGAAGCGAAAATCAATTTAAATTCATCCGTCCATTAAAAATAAGCTGTGATATGGATACACTGCGAATATAATATAATAAAAATAATACTTTTGACGGTTCGTTACATTTAAAATATGCTTTTTTTTATCGTCTAAAATCCGTTTAAAATGATTTTAAATGGCAAAATTGTATATAGTACTGTCCTAGCGGCTAGAATCGGTTTACACATTTCCGTCCCATTTGCGGAGATTCACCCTCATACCGCCGCGTAAGATGTTTACACATCAAAAACTCAAGGGCACCCAAGATCAAATTATCTCAATGTCATTCAAGGTAAGACACCACAAAACAGTGCAAGGACATTCAAGGTCATACACGCTTGGAGCAATCCCAAGGTTATATGCGCGACCTTCAACAAAACTCAAGGATATTCAAGATCAAATGTCAAGGACATTCAAGGCGGAATTAGGTCAATGTCATTCAAGGTCGAATACACTTAAGACCAATTGGGCGGGGTCTATCTCAAAGGCACCGGAGTGGGGAAGGGACAAAAAATTGGAGGGGGGAGAATTGAGGCAATCTATAGCACTCTACTGTGGATTAATTCACTGCATACATTCGACACGAAAATCTACAAAGCTTATTCTTTTACCAGCTACTCATCTTGGGCCGACATCCTTTGATATGGTAAAGTCAATAATCAAATTTTGCAAATTTTAGAAGAGGGCTATGACTCAATATTGTTTTAAACGTCTGGACATCAGCATAATACTTTTGACAGATCATTTAATTTAAAATAATAATATGCTTTTTATCATCTAAAATTCGTTTAAAAACGATTTTAAATGACACAATTGTATAAAAATCCGTTCTTTTTAGGACGATAGCCGTGGCTTCGGACGAATTTGTCGTGGATTTTGAAACGAAAATTCATTTTAAATTCAACCGTCCATTAAAAAACCAAACTTTGCAAGTTATAGAAGAGGGTTATGACTGAATATTGTTTTAAAAGTCTGGACATCTGATTAATACTTTTGACGGTTCGTTTAATTTAAAATATGCTTTTTTATCGTCTAAGATCTGTCTAAATCGATTTTAAATGGCAAAATTGTATAAAAATCCTTCACGGACGTCCTGGATTAGCTTGCTCCTCAGTGCGACGGCTTATAATGTCACAATCGGTTTACGCGTAAGATGTGTACACACCAAAAATGTGCAGATATGAAAACCGAAAAAATTACCCTCCACTTTTAGATAGGAAAATCTATTAATATATAATTAGCCGTAACTTTACTGTAATATTTTTAACTTGTTCTGACTCTGTTTAGCCTGTTTTGACTATTTCTAGTCACTTTTGGTTAGTCGCTCAAACAACTTGCCGTTAGTTCCAACTTATTGATGTGTAAACATCTTATGCGGCAGTATGAGGGTAAATCTCGGCAAATGGGACGAAAATGTGTAAACCGATTCTAGCCGCTAGGGCGGTATTATATACAATTTTGCCATTTAAAATCATTTTAAATGAATTTTAATATTAAAAAAGTATATTTTAAAATAAACGAACAGTCAAAAGTATTATTTATAAATTATTATATTCGCGGTGTATTTGGATCCATAGCACAGCTTATTTTTAATGGACGGTTGAATTTAAAATGAATTTTCGCTTCAAAATCCACGACAAATTCGTCAGAAGCCACGGCTATCGTCCTAAAAGAGTCCGAATTTACGGGTTTTTATGCAATTTTGTCATTTAAAATCGTTTTTAAACGGATTTTAGATGATAAAATCGCATATTATTATTTTAAATTAAACAAACTGTCAAAAGTATTATTTAGATGCCCAGACGTTTAAAACAATATTGAATCATAGCCCTCTTCTAAAATTTGCAAAATTTGGTTATTGACTTTCCCAAATCTAAGGATGTCGGCCCACGATTACTAGGTAAATAAGCTGTGTCCATATATTGATGTTATTCCTGATGGCATTAGATTATCGTGTCGAATTTGTGCAGTGAATTAATCCACTCCGAAGCTGCCAGTAAGTATTATAAAATAATCCAAACTAATATTACAGATGCGAATGTGTTTGTTTATTTGTTTCTTAAGCTTTCACGCATAAACTGTTCCGATCATCATGAAATTTTGTACAGATATTTTCAAGAGTATAGTATAGAATATAGGACACTTTTAGCTTTTACCCGAGGCTTCGTTCGCGTTGATTTTTTATTATTTTAAACTTGGTTATTAAACGTAATTTTTATTCTATGACCAAGCTAAAACGTACAAGCAATGGCCATAACATATTAAAAATGCCAGTTCTCGTCCGATCACGAAGTTAAGCAACGTCGGGCGGGGTTAATACTTGGATGGGTGATCGTTCGGGAATACAACGTGCTGCTGTCGTTTTTTACAACCGATGTCGTTATAGGATATGTTTACACATCACTGTCTCGACTACTAGCAGACTCGCTCAATTTTTTGTTAGTCATTTGAACTGACTCCGATACGTTATAATCAAATTTAATCTTTTTGGTTAGCTGCAAAAATTCGGTTCGTTTTGATTAGTTTTAACTTACTTTAATTTTTGCAATCTATTCCGATACGGTTTAGCCAGTTTTGGTGCTTTTGGTTACTTGTGATTAGTTTTGGTTAGTCATTCAATCAGCTTTCGGTTAGCTATAGTTAGTTTTAAATTATTTTAGTAATATGAACCGGTTCCGATACGTTATGGTTAATTTTAGTTAGTCGGCAAAATTAATTTGAATTAGTTTCAACTAACTTCAATATTTTTAATTTTTTCGATACGTTTTAGCCCGTTTTGGTACTTTTAGTTACTTTTGGTTAGCTTTGGTTGGTTATTCAATCATTTTTCGGTTACGTTCAGTATAAGCAATTTTAATGTTTTTGGTTAGTTTTGGTTAGTCACCAAAATTCGGTTAATTTGGGCTAGTTTTAACTTGCTTCAATATTTTAAATCTATTTCGATACGTTTTAGCCCGTTTTGGTGCTTTTGGTTAGTTTTGGATAGTCGTTCAACACACTTTCGGTTATTTTCAGTTAGTTCCAATTTATGTTAGTCATTAGAACTGATTCCGATACGTTACAATCAATTTAAATTTAAATAAACAAGCTAATACGATCTCTCACGCGTACGACGTTATGTGTGGCAAATGTAGCATGCACTCTTTCACGATTTGAGGCCATATTTAGGAAAACAGGAACATTTTAAAACAAAACGATAACCTAAACTCGCAAGCGCGACTATGCAACAGATCTCTCACAGGGTACATGCTCGTTTACTGTTGCAACGTTGCGAGTTCCGCCCGACGCTCGTAAAATATCAGTACATATACGACCGTCGTCGATCGCGAACCTCTGTTAAAATACAGCTGTTTCAAATGCTCCGCGTAACGCGCGTATACGGGCCACAATGAATTTGGCAGCGGTGCACGTTTTGTACCGGAACGCTGTCTCCGCATTTAGAATAAGCGGCATTTTGCGAGCATTTCATACCAGATTTATTGTTAAATATTAAATATTACTTTAAGCCGCCCCCTTGGTCTGTTTTCGAACTAGTGACTGACGTCACTGACTATTATTTCCGTCTCAAGGTATAACTGAAAATAACCGAAACTTGATTGAATAAATAACCAAAACTAACCAAAAGTAAAGGGCTAAAACGTAACGAAGTTGATTAAAAATATTAAAGTTTGTTACAACTAACCCAAATTAACCGAATTTTGGTGACTAATCTTAAACAACCAAAAACACTAAAATTGGTTATAACGTATCGGAACCGGTTCAAATGACATAAATAAATTAAAACTTACTGAAATAAACCGAAAGTTGACTGAACGACTAACCGAACCCCAGTAGCACACCACATTGGCCCAATATTGTATCTATATTGGTGAAATATTGCAAGTCGGCCCAATATTGGCAATTTCTAGCCAATATTGGTAATATATAGAAAATGTACCTTTTCGCTATATTTTTATATAATGTTTATCCAATATTGAGTCAACATTGAAAACACATATTTGGCAGGAACTTTTATTTATATTTATATGTAATATTTAACCAATATTGGTAATTTCTAGCCAATAT
>MU182702.1:0-33466 GCA_016904865.1 Pissodes strobi
TTGGGAGATCTATCTCTAAAATAAACTGAGAAAAACATGATCTGGAATATTTTTGCTCATTTTTCTCAGTTAGTTATAAAGATAGAGGGTATCAAACCTGATATATTCGGAATCAATAAGAAACGAAGTATCCAATAAACGAATTATATACAGGGTGTTCCATTTAAAAAAACAAAGTTCATATTTTCTGACAGCTTTGCAATGCTTATTTTTTTGTTTTGATAAAATATTCTGCCGGTTCCTTACAACCCTACAACTATTGTGTTTAACGTCTTTTAATAGCTATTCAATGAAATAATCTTTCTAGGTAGGGGTCTAAATATATGAGAAAACCCTGTACTGAAGTTAAAAGATTAAAACATAATAAAAATAGAATCCCACATAAAGAAATCTCGGAACAAATATACAGTTTTCCTCATAACTTTTTCAAATTCATACATCACTGACTATCCGACAAAGTAGATATTTTGTACCATATGGAGAACTTTCTCATTCATTTACAAGAAATTTTTCTTCATAATAAAAGTTGAAAAAAAAAATTATTTTCACATTGCCAAATTTTAAGTGATATACAGAAATGCAAAAAGTATGGGAATGTAAAATTAAAAATACTTGAAATTATTTGTTTCATTTTCCAAGTAATTAAATTATACCTCATAAGAAAACACTCTATAACGTTTTTGTTGCATTGAAATTTGATGTTTTTCAGTTTTTGAAACTCAAAAACGTTAATTTACAATATTTTTAATTTTGCAAAGTAGGATTTTTATTCCTCAATTACACCTAAAATTTAGGCTACCTAAAGAACGTTTCATATGATGCATGCATGCTTTCTGGCAATAACTCCTATATCTAGCAACCTAGTAAGAGCTAGTAAATTAAAGTAATCTTTATTCGTAAAAAAGTATTAAACCAAAACTCAAACATAAGTTTGGGAATTTGTCAAGAAGTCTGTCGTATAGCTAGCATTCTTTAAAATAAATAAATTATTAATAGTTGTCATAAATATTGGTGTATATATCCCCTTATACGATTAAAATGTGACGACGTCACACGACAAGCACAAGGGCCTTGATATTGAGTCGGTATTCTTTCTGGTCGTCATTGTATACGATGTTCAACTAGTTCTGTAACTCCCAATTTATACGCTGTTCTTTTTATTCCTTATAGAAGCTCATCAAATACAAAATTTGTAGTTCTGTTGACTCGCTATCGTCTCTCTCTCTACTTCGACACTCATTGATTACTCAACTGATAATGAAGACCTGAAATCAAATAAAAAAAAATAATACATTGAATTGAAAAATCAATATTTGTTTAAGTGCATATATACAATAGTATAAATAAAATACAAACACATATAGGTTTTTCAGTTCAAAAAATCACTTAAGTACTAAAAATGTAGTAATTTTGTTATTAGAAAGGCTATACCCTCAAGGTTTTTATTAAATATAGTGCCAAAAAAATCATCGAATCAATCCTTGATCAAGGATATAGCACAGCTTAGTAAGCTGTGGATATAACACTTACACTTTAAGTAATATTACTTAAAAACTGCTTTACTGGTCAACACCCTAATGTTTATAAATTATTAGTATTTAATTGTAGTCAATTTCATCCAAAGGCTCACCTTTGTCATGTAAAATATTTAAATAAATAAATGTATAGCTGGCTTCATGTAAAAATCAAAAACTTAACTTAAAGGAAATAATTTGATAATCTGAAGTTAATTTGTATACAATGATGATAAAAAAAGGTTGTCATTGTTTGTATATTTTACCAGAAGGTGAAAAGGCAAACATAGGAAAATGCAAACTGTTTCACTTTAACTGAAACCACTTGGGTTCTGACAGTTAATTTTAACATCTACAATTTTAAAAAGAGGTAAAAGACATAAATCCCATTTTATTTAATAAAGGAATATTTTCTGGTATGTTATTATTCTGTATATTTAAAAATATTTGTACATTGTTCCAATCTATAAAAGCCACACAACTTTTGTAAGTAAAGCTAATTAATATATCAAAGGAGGTATCCCACCATCTACAGAACAATTTTCCACTCTATATATCTGTATTGTTGTTGCAAAGATTAATTAGGCTCATAGGGTGATACGTTTCGTCGTCAGATTCGCCAAACGGTTCAGTGTTGGTTTTTGTCTTCGTCTGCTTGACAGTCTGGTATTACCTAAGCTGGAATATGGAAGTATAATCTGGTCGCCCCATTATGAAGTCTGGTCGAAATCAATAGAGAGGGTCCAGAGAAATTTTTTAATATGTATGTTCTTAAAACAGTACAGTTATTATCCTATGCAGGGATATGATCAGTATGCTTTGTTAAGCTAGTTTAATAGATTATCACTGGAAAATAGGCGAATGAAAATTTGCTTAATGCATTTATATAAACTTCTCAACAATCGCATTGATTCGATTGACATCTTATCACAGGTACCATTTTCAGTTAACTGTGTTAACACTAGACAGAGGAAAACATTCTATTTAGATTTTCCGAGGACTATGCTGTATAAAAATTCGCCTATTTATCATATGTGTGATATTTTTAACACTTATGCTAGTGACATAGATATAACAGATACCAATCTAGAACGCTTTGCTAGAATTGTATAATAAATGTTACTTGCTTATCAAGCTCAGCAGATGATATAGTTGGCTAGTATAAATAAAATAAAAATTTTTTCACATGCTTGCAAACATTCAAAGTTACAAAGATGTACAACCAAATTAATTATAAGACATAAAAATCTTTGGTTCATGAATACCAAATGATTAAATTCTATACTCTACACCTGAAATCCAAATCTCATAAATAGGACTCTTAATAGTATAAGTTGAAAGAAAATACCTCAGTATTTTCCAATATAAGATATGAATTTAAAATTGTTATCAGTGCTACTTACATTATTTCCAAACTGCATTCTAATTGTTCTTATAAAATTTGTAAAGTGCTATGCTCGGGGGCTATGTCTATGATTCTCTCTACTCAACCAGATATATGATTATCACCTACTATAAACCTGAAATACAGAAGGTAAGCTGTATTACAATATATTTTAGTTAATGTAAATACCTATCCATGATATACTAAATACCTACATCTAAAATTATGCTGTGCTACTTACATATTAAGCAAATATGTAAACTGCATTCATTCTTCACAAACAACATTTCTCAAGTTATTTGCCTATGTCTTTTTATTGGTAAATGATTCACTTCTACTTTATACCTAAAATATAGAACAAACCTTTGAACAAGATTTAACATTCCGACAAGCCCCTTGTGGCTCAAGGAGCTAGACCTAACCAAATGTACCTAATTATGATGTACATTGCCTGTGATAAAGATAAATGAATTAAAACTGAAATAGCATTTAAATAGAATATTTCTTATGTAAATATTCAAAATATATACCTAGGTAACTAAAATACACACAACAAATCAAATAAAATATATCAGAATAATATGATTGTGTTATTGACAGAAATACACTTTGAAGCTTTTAATGAATTAATCAAGACAGGGACCATCATCCTAATAGATAGATACCTAGTAGCTAGGGCTAGGAGTATTAAACTTATGTTGTTCTTGTAAAACAATTAAATGAATGGAAGGGTAGAAGAATTAGGCTCGGAAGTTGATAACATGATCACACACACTTTTAACTAGAAGTAGTTAGATAGGTACATCATTTGAACCATGCCATAAAGCATTACAATACTTAGAATACCATAGGACATAGGTAGGTAATGTATATTTATATTTATACCTACCATCTCACCATTAAAAACTAACTATTTTAGGTACTTACCTAGTCTTCTGTAAATGTAAAAATGCAACAATCTGAATTTGTTTTCTATAATGCTGAACCTTCTGTTCTGAGAATATATAGAAGTACTCTGTAACTTAATTAGTGAATTATTTTAGAATTGTCATGGCCAGTATTTAAATATTCCTACTATATTAAAGAAATCACAATCGCAAAACACCAATATTTATCTATGGTCGGCACACAACCACAACACGGCTAACACCATTACATAAAATACTCATATTTTCTTCTGTCTTGGCTTTTCTTTATGGCAAGAAGTGAGAATAGTTATAAAAATGCATTTAATTTGCTACATGTTGTTCGAAGTACTGTTCTACTGTTTTAATTGATCTAATACGAATTGTAAAACAAAAACACAAAACACCATATCATGCTATAACCTTACTAATTGTTTTCAGTTTGGACAGTTTACAGTTTGTCTATTTTCTGTTCTGTTATTAAAATTACTTTACGTGATCAGAAACTCCCCTAACCCCCACTCACACAATCCGAATATACACGATTAAGATTAGGTTCGTTGGACATTAGGTTCGTTGGAGCCATCTCGTTGGTTCCTAACTGTAATTTATGGATATATATTATTCGACTGAATTGGTAACGAGTTCGTTATAGTAGAGTGTTAAAAAATGGGTGCTTATGGTTTTTTAATTTGATGCCATCTTATAATGGTGTCTTGTTAAATACAGATGTTATCCATATAACAATTTAATAAAAAATTGGATTGTTTAGGCAGTCCTAGATCTATTTTCATCGTTAAATGTGAACCTTTTTTCATAGGTGATTCACATACAGACGAAACCTCTCCTTCTTCGAGCTCGTCAGAAATAGTTAAACGAAGAAGGAGGCAAAGGAAGAAGCGAAAACAGTCACGTTCGCCGGTACGCAAACGAAAAATTCGAAGACGCGCGGTTATTGAATCTTCCTCTTCTGACTCTGAAACAGAACGAGATGAAGGACCTAAGAACTTAACCGAAAAAATACCTAATATTCTTGGTGCTTTGCCACCTGACAATATGGCTTCAGGGCCATCATTAGATTCTGAGATTGTGACCTGTTGGTCTAGTTATATAACTCAAGGGTTTGATAAGGATACCCGAGAGTTATGGGCGAAAATTCCCTTTCCCGGTAACTGTCCATTATTAGAAGCTCCCAAGCTAAACCCCGAAATAGAAGCTATACTTTCTAGTGCTGACTCCAAAAAAGATTCTTTTTTGGCTAACATTCAAAGCAAATTGGGCAAGGGACTCACTTATATGAGATATGCTTTGGATGTATTTATTAAATCTTCATCCGAGAAGGAGGAATATAAGGAAGTTATACGCAAGATGGTGGAATCTTCCCAGATGTTGTGTTAAGGACATTATTTATTGTCTGTACACAGAAGACATCAACTTTTTTCATTTATAAAAGACCCATCAGCGTTAAAGATTGCCACTGTGTCAAAATCTGACGAATGGATATTTGGTAAAAATTTTGGTGAGCGGTCTAAGACAGCTCAAACAGTACTCAAATCGGCAACAGAAGTATTATTAAATAAACCCTCCGGAAATATGAGACCAAGCACTTCTTACGGGAATTTAAACTCCAAGCGCCAATTACCAAGGACCAGGATGAAGTTTTCGCACTTTTCGCAACCAGAAAAATTCAAGAAAAGAAACTTCACACAACAGAAAAAGAGGTCAACGAGGGACGACTACAAACAGAACCGATACCAGAAATTTCGGAAATACACAAGGAATTAGATCAGGTAGGCAATATTAAATATGCTGGTCGAATTGCTCTTTTTAAAAATAATTGGAGTAAATTAACACAAAATCCACAAATTTTAAGATGGGTTGAAGGATATACAATTCCGTTTGTAACTACACCTTTTCAGTCAAAAGGATCTTCCTTAATGAATAATCGTTCTAATAAGGAATTAGAAAATATTGAGAATAGCATCAAAAGATTGTTGTCAATTGGTGCTATTGAACAATGTAAACATAAAAAGGGCGAATTTTTGTAGAAAGTTTCTAAGATTCCAATTTAAGGACTGTCTTTTTGAATTTACATGTCTTCCTTTCGGATTATCAACGGCGCCGTATGTGTTTTGTAAATTATTTAAACCAATTATACATTTTCTAAGATCCCAAGGTTTTTTATCAATTAATTATTTAGATGATTTTTTATTAATATCTAAAACCAGAAATGATAATTTTAAAAACTTATCAGTTACTTGTAATTTACTTCAATCGTTAGGATTTATTATAAATTTTGAAAAGTCATAGATAGTGCCATCACAATCATGCAGATTTTTGGGTTTTAATATAGATAGTCAAAGATTTGAAATTAATTTACCAACTGAAAAAATTAAAAAATCACTGTTACATATAAACTATATTAAAGAATCGAAAAGGTTTAAAATTCGTGAATTTAATTTCAATTTGTCCGGCCTATACTTACGGTTGGCTCTATAGCAAAGAATTAGAGCATTTAAAATTTAAATCTTTAAGAAAAGAAAGTGGTAATTACAATGCTTATATGTCTTTAAATAAATATTGTACTAGGGATTTAGATTGGTGGATTCAAAATTTATACAAATCTGGTTGTTCTATACAAAAAGAAGATTTTTTACTAGAAATTTTCTCAGATGCTTCTTTTAGTGGTTGGGGCGCATCTTGTGGTACTGAACAAACCCACGGATTTTGGGACCCAGATTTTAAGAAACAACATATAAACTATTTAGAACTTATGGCCGCCTTTTTATCTTTAAAAAGCTTTGCTAAACATTTATCAGATTGTAATATCTTATTAAGAAGCGATAATAAAACTGTTATAGCCCTTATTAACAGAATGGGAAGTTGTAAATATTCTCACTTACATAGATTAACGAAAGAAGTTTGGCAATGGTGTCAAGACAGACAAATATAGCTCTTTGCATCATATGTACGATCCAAGAATAATAAATCTGCTGACAGAGAATCACGTATAAAGAATATAGTAACTGAATATTCATTAAGTATAACAGCTTTTACCAAAATAGTACAGAGATTTGGACAACCAGATATTGATTTATTCGCGTCTTATTCTAATAATAAGTGTAGTAAATATATATCTTGGAAACAAGATCCCGGTTCTTATGCTGTGGATGCGTTTTCTATATTATGGTCCTCATTCTTTTATGCATTTCCGCCTTTTACCATAATTGGTAAAGTTTTAAGTAAAATAATAAAAGAAGGCGCAGAGGGTATTGTGGTAGTTCCAGAATGGAAATCTCAACCGTGGTATCCACTTTTTCTTAAACTATTAGTAGAAGATCCTTTATATTTCAAACCACATCATAAATTAATTTTATCTCCTTCCAGAATGAACCACCCAATATGGGACCGTATTACCCTGGTTGTCGGGAGGTTATCCGGCAAGCTTATGAACACCGAAATATAAGTGCCGATTGCGTCCCAATTTTACTAAGGTCAGTAAGTGAAAATACACTTAAGCAATATAATTCTTCATTTTCTAAGTGGTGGAATTTTTTATAAAGACAAAACTATTAATATTTATAGCCCATCTCTTAATAATTTATTAGAATTTTTAAATTTTGAATTTTCAAAAGGTGCCTCATATCAGACGCTTAACTGTCATCGATCGGCTCTAAAAATGTTATTTGATGTGGAAGATAAAGACAATATAATTAAAAAGTTTTTAAAAGGCACTTTTAGAATTAAACCCGTCTTTCCAAAATATAAGGATACTTGGGACCCCAAAAATGTATTAAATTATTTGTCAGGATTTTTTCCCTTAAGTACCTTAAATTTCAAGGATTTAACCTACAAATTAATTACGTTAATGGCCTTGATAACATCACAGAGAATTCAAATTTTTAGTCTTTTAAAAATAACAGATATTACTAAAGAAGATGATTCCATAACAATTGTTACTCAAGCCTTTCTAAAATCATCAGCCCCCAATCGACCACAACCAGTATTAAGAATTCCATACTTTAAGGAAAGACCTGAATTGTGTGTTGCTTCAACCTTAGTAGAATATATTGAAAGAACAGAGCCATTAAGAGGCGAAGTTGAGGAACTTTTCATTACACATAAGAAACCCTACCACAAAGTAACTACACAGACTCTGTCACGTTGGATTAAAAATATTTTAGAGAAGTCTGGTGTAGATACCACTCGCTATTCTGCTTATAGTACTAGGCATGCTTCCACCTCAGCAGCTTTTCACAGAGGTATAGATATTGAATCTATAAGAAAGGCTGCTGGGTGGTCCCCAAATTCAAATATGTTTGCCCGTTTTTACTGTAGGCCTTTAATAAATAAAGATGCTTATGCCAAAGTTATTATCTCTAATAAATAGCTTATAATTCTATACTATAAGAGGAAGTTGCTTTATTTACTTTATCTTTATATTATAATATGTTATTTGATATTAAGTAACTTAACTATAATACGTACATATGTTAATGATAATATTAATAATTTCGTAACTTAATTAGGTATGTAGGTATACATATATTATTATAACAATAATTATAATTTTTATTAAATAATTTATAAGGTACAATATCACGGTTTTATTCAAAAATCAGATTATTTACTTTAAACATCTACAGAGTGTTCTATATAAGGACGTGGCTATGAAGTATAATATAAGATTAAACGACTTACCTGTAAGGATGTTCAATCTTTATTATACGAGTAGCCACGTCCTTATATAGAACAACCCACCCAGATTCCTGTTATCTATGTTTCTGCTAACTATTTATTAACCCCCACAACCCAATCTGATTTTGAGCTTCACAGACACTTCAACGTAATGACGAGGATTCCGAGGAGAACGAGGGTGGTTAGGATAGAATTTTCTTTCTCTCTTTTATTACAGTGCGTAGTGTAACTCCAGAGACGTTACTACAGAGTGTTCTATATAAGGACGTGGCTACTCGTATAATAAAGATTGAACATCCTTACAGGTAAGTCGTTTAATCTTAATTAATGTGAATGACCGGTTTGGGTGCAACTAGAATGTATCCCATCGAGTATCTATTTTTAATTTAATTAGTCTGTTACAGATAGCGTGCGAAGTAATAATGCATTAATTTTGTGATTTGGTATGTTAATCATCAAATCAATCGGCGGTTGCTTTATTGCGAAGAGACGCTTGAAAGTAGTGATAGTGTGAAAAAGGTTTGGCAAATTTAACAGCGTTTAGCTAAACTCGATAGAATGGTAAATACGAACCATTAAAAAACATTACGAGGGTTGCCGTTCATAAACTATGTAGACGCGAATATATAAATCAAAGAAACATTCGGGAGTGGGAAGTCGTGGTAGTGATGTGATAGCTGTAGGGTCGATTGAACAATCCGATTTCCAAAGAAATTGTATATTTTGTACCAAAGTATGCGATGTCGTGCCAGAGACAAAGAAACATATTTCTAAACGTCAACATATTATGTGAAGTTCGTCCACACATGACACAATTATATATAAGTTAATCCAGAAGATTATTTTAGCCAAGTAGATTTACATCGAGTAAGTGGTGTTATATATTTAGTAGCAGCAGAGGCACGATACCATAATGACTGTTATTCGAAATTTCTGTCTAACGAACATGGCCTCCTAAACGTGGGCTTCTACAAGATGAAGACATCTCCTTAGCATTCCGTAACTTGTGCGAATTTGTAGTAAATAGTTCGGGTATAAATCTCATCAATAACTGATATACAGAAAAAGCAAAACATGGAAAGGAAGAACGTTTGCGAATTGTTGAAACTGCAGTAACCATAATTCGTGAAGATTTTCGAACCACCACATATGAGACACTGAATATCCTGACTTAACAAAGTTCACAGAAGGGGCAGATGAACTGATTCCGGAGACACTGAAAGCCCTTTTAAACGCAATTATTATTAGAAAAAACAAGAAAAACAAAACTTAAGCTATTTATACAAAATATACTGAATTCAATTATAACGCAACACGACCTCGTTTCTTTGTATCTCCAGTACTGCTTGGTATAGCAGTGTACTGGTTTCGTAGAGTTAATTCCAGGAATATTGTTCAAGCTGTCTCCAATATTGGTTTTTGTTCTAATTGTTTTGTGAGGTGTCACAGGTTGAAAATTCTATTGTAATCTCCTTGAACCTCGATAGTACTCAAAAATGCTAAAGGAGGTCCAGTAAAATTCCCTATCCATAAATTTGTTCCCATAGAGAGAGACATTGAAAATAAACAAATCAACGGTGAACGCTATAGGAAAAACAGGAGCTATAGAGCTTATGAAAAATTGCACTAACATGCATCTTATTTATGATAGTATTGCCAAGTTCCACCGCTCAAAAATACGAAATTCACTATCCCTTACCAGGACTTTATTTTTTTTTCTTTTTTATGGCAGTAACACACACACTAAAGGGAGATCCTATGGCGCTCGACGAGCGGTGTGTGTGCGAAGATGTTGATTGACACGGTTCTTGAATAGTTGTAGGTTGTAATTAGTGGGAAACAGATGTCCTGGAAGTGAGTTCCACAGTGATGTAGTGCGCCAGACAAAGGAGTTCTTGTAAAGCGATGTTCTAGGTGTTTCTAGTTGTACGACGAACTGGTGCGCTCTTGCCGTCTGTCGTGACTGTCTGACAGGAGTTGCCAGGGGCGGGATGATGCGGGCCAAATCCTGGGAACATCTGCCGTGAAAGTATCTGTAAAACAGAGACATCTCGGCCACATGTCTGCAGTGTTCCAGACTATCCAGATTCCGGGTCAACTCCGGGCCGCCGACGAGACGCACAGCTCTCTTCTGAATGGAATCCAGCAGCTTTAGGGTATGCTTTGGTGCGGCACCCCAGATATGTGAGCAATATTCTAAGCACGGTCTTATTTGCGCTTTGTACAGCAAGAGCAACTGCTGCGGTGTATAGAGTTTTTTGTTGCGAAATAGCGCACCAAGCTTCTGGGAGGCTGATTTTGCGATGTTAGCAACATGGTCATGCCATGACATATTGCTGTTGACCGAGACGCCCAGCAGTCCGATTGACGAAGATGAAGAAATGGTCGATCCAGCCATAATGATGTCAGGGCCCGCTGTATTGGCCCTCTTGGTAAACGTTGCTGCTTGGGTCTATGCGCATTGAACTGGACCAAATTTCGGTCGCCCCAAGTTTGAACTTTCTTCAGGTCTTGATTAATAGCTGTAATCTGCTCCTGTCTGCGGTGATGAGTCTCAGTCGCTGGTAAGAGTTTTTCTGATCTAAAATGGGAGACAAGGGTACTGTCATCTGCAAAACTGTAAACAGGATTATTCGTTTAGATCAGCAGGTCATTATTATAGATGAGGAACAGAGTTGGTGAAAGTATTGCGCCCTGAGGCACGCCCGCGTTGATGGTGAATGTGTCCGAGATGTGTCCATCGACTGCAACGTGTAGGGATCGGTTCTTAAGGAAACTGGCCAGCCAGCTGCAAAAAGAGGCTGGGAGTCCGAAGGACGGCAGTTAGTTGAGCAGTCCGTCATGCCAAACTCTGTCGAATGCCTTTGAAATATCCAACGCAATCGCTCGAGACTCTCCGTAGTTTTCAATTGCCCTACTCCATATATGAGTGACATAGGCCAATATATCTCCTGTCGATCTCTCTTTGCGAAAGCCGTATTGATTATCGCTGATTATTCTGTTGTTCTCGAGGTACTTGAGTAGTTGCTGGTTGACTACACGTTCCATGACTTTGGAGATTATTGAAAGCAATACTTGCCTTTTTTGGAACAGGTTGCACTCGAGCGACTTTCCAAGAGGATGGGTAAATCCCTTTTCCGTAAGAAAGAGAAAAAAGCCTGGAAAAAACGGGTGTTAGTTCGTTGGCGCAGTTCTTTAGCACGATGGCAGGTATTCCGTCCGGTCCTGATGCCTTTTGCGTATCTAGTTCTTTAAGGATTTTGCGAATATCATGGTGATGGAACTTGACTTCTGCCATGGTAGTGTTGATGTCCGATATGGTGGGGAGAGTCTTGCCTTGGGGGTCGTCTAAGGTAGAGTGCGATGAAAACATTTTAGCAAGCATGTTTCCTTTTTCCTTGGCTGTAGTCGCCGTGATGCCACGTTCGTCCGTCTAAGGTGGGAGAGACGTTTTTGTAAAGTTGTTACTTACTGCCTTTGTTACCGACCAGAAATTCTAGGAACCACTGGGACATTGCAAAAGTTTATTCCTAATCCTTTGATTGTGTTTGTCCTTAGTTTCGTCGATCACACGTTTGCAATCGTTTCTCACTTCGACAAAATAATTGCGATTTCCAGCGGTCTGATTTTGCTACCAGTACTTGTAGGCTTGCTGTTTCCTACCTACAGCTCTTTCGCATCTTCTGTCAAACCAGGGCTTTCCTTTTGATGGTAACTTGATGGAATTTGGGATGTATGCTTCCATTCCTGAGGAGATTACTTACGTGATCTCTTCGCAGCAGACTGACGGGTCGTCAGTGCCAAAGCAGACGTCGAGCCAAGGAAAATCTAGGCAGAACTCCCTTAGATCGTCCCAGTTTGCAGAATTGTAATGCCAGATTTTGCGAGGCAATGGTGGGTCCTTCTGTATGAGTGACAATTCGCACACCGTTGTAATAAGTTTGTGGTCAGAAGTACCTAATGGCGGACCAACTGTAATTGTGTACTGGTCAGGATTGGTGGTTAGAAAGAGATCCAGGAGGGCGGCGAATTCGCCCCTCTCTGAGATTCGACTTGGTTCGTCTACAAGTTGAGTAAGCCCGCAGCTGATGGCAAATGCTTCGGCTTCTCTACCTTCGTTGTCGGTCTTGTTGTGATGTTTGAGCCAGTTTGTGTTGTGGGCATTGAAGTCTCCCAGAACGATTATTTCTGAACTGGGGTGATCGACCTGTATTGAGTCAAAAGTGGTAGCTAGTGTTGAGAAAAAGCTTTGGTAGGCTCTATCGCTCGGAGGGCGATAGAGACAACATATAAACTTGGTTAATCCCTTGGCGGTGAACTTGAGCCACATGACGTCAAGGTTGTTCGGTTCGAGTGTTTCCTCGCGGTGACATGAAAGGTCGCTTCGTACAAAGAGGCATATTCCGAACTTATGTCTAAATCGGGTATGTAAGTCGTAAGCAGGATAGGGGTAGTTCACTGTTGTTATTGTAGAACATACTTGTGTTTCTGTAAGGGCTAGTATGTGTGGTCTATTTGCTTGTAGATGTTTGTGTACCGAATTTATGTTTGTATTTAGGCCTCTTATTGAGCTTATGGAGCATATCAAGATAGACCGAGGAAAGTTTAGAATGGAACTAAAATTTGACAAATTCAAATTGTTGTTGGATCATCTTTATGAGAGAGTCAAAAAAATAGCAATGAACACTCAATGTTCATCACTCATCATAAAACAGATTGAAAGGATAAATGCAGGAATGCAAAACGTTATAAACGAACGAACGAATAGAGGATTAGTTGGCAAAATACTGCCTGGACGTCAATGATGAGGTTTATATGAATATTTCCTAACTTGAAAAAAACCAACAAGAACTCATCAGGGCTTCAAATCATCAAACAAAGATCATGTTGCATGCGCTAACAACATTCAATGGCACAGAAGTCAGGTTAAACAATCAGTTGAAGCATAAGGTCGAAGATAGAATAAAAACCATAAATAAAAGGAGCTATTGGTCAAAGCAGTGGAATATATCAAACATTTATCTTCTTAGTACTTATCACATAGTGTCAAATTTTTGGATATTACTTATAAAGTAGGTAAAATAAAACATTTTTTTTTTTGAAAAAGCTTATTTATTTTAGGTATGAAACATGTGAGATTAAAAAACATTGCACACAAAAGTGTTTTTGGGATGTATTAAATCGGAATTTTTTGCATTGGACGCGCGTTTTGCTAACTATGAAAGCATATTCAGGAGATGACTAAAACTGTTAATAATCTCCTTATGATGCTAACGTTAGCGAAACATGCGTCGAGTGCAAAAATTATGTTTCGGTATTGTGGAAAAAAACTCTGTTGTAGTAGTTCTGAGTAATCATTTCGTGAACGTACTTGGTATTCAACATAAAAACATTTCTCCTATCTCTCCATTTTTCAATAAATATTACTGCATTACTTTCTTCAGCGATGTGTTCTCCTCGTGTTAATTTTTTTTTGTACTACAGTTTTTGAATTAATTTTTCGGTTACTTCGCAAAGTGCCTAGGATGTAAGATTTTGTCTGCAATAATGTAGATGCTAGTTCGACAGATGTATCATCGACAATAACGGATCGTCCCTGGTTAAGCAATTTGTCTGTTAGTTTCATAAGAACATTGGAAGGTACAGATTGTTCTTGATTTTGCTCTCTTTCTTGTCTGCAGTAGATCGACGAATTGTACAGGTAGCCATTTTCAAGACATAACTTAAAAAGCTTAATGCCTAATTTATGTCGTTTATTATTAGTAGATACACTATTTAAATGTAAGCCTACTTTTTAAGGACACTAAGATCTCATTAATGTAGTCACCCTCGCCTGGAGTAATGGGAACTTCCGAACTTGATATTTCGGAGGGCTCGTATTCACTTGCAGATCGCACTTTGTCCCAGAGTTTTCGCAATCTTTCTTGCTCTTTTTCGAAATCAGCTCTTGGTAAACGTGGCTGCTTGCGTTTTTGCTGCATTGAATTGAACCAAATTCCTGTCGCCCCAGGTTCGAACCTTCTCCAGATCTTGATTAATTGTTGTAATTTGCTCCTGTCTACGGTGATAAGCTTCAGTCGCATGTAAAGGTTTTTCTGATCTAAATTGGGAGACAAGAGTACTGTCATCTGCAAAGCTGTAAATCGGATTATTGGTTTAGGTCAGCAGGTCATTACTATAGATGAGGAATAGAGTTGGTGAAAGTATCATGCCCTGAGGCACTCCCGTATTAAAGGTGAATGTGTCCGAGATGTGTCCATCGACTGTAGCGTGCAGAGATCGGTTCTTAAGAAAACTGGCAAGCGAGCTGCAGAGAAACGCTGGCAGTCCGACTGCTGGCAGTTTGTTGAGCAATCCGTCATGCGAAACTCTGTCAAATGCCTTCGAAATATCCAACGCAATCGCTCGAGATACTCCGTAGTTCTCAATTGCCCTACTCCATATATGAGTGGCATAGGCCAATATATCTCCTCTCGATCTCTGTGTGCGGAAGCCGTATTGATTATCGCTGATTATTCTGTTGTTCTTATGGTACTTGAGTAGTTGCTGATTGACTACACGTTCCATGACTTTGGAGATTATTGGAAGCAAGGCAATTGGGCGATAGTTTGGGGGCGTGGTTTTCTTGCCTTTTTTGGAACAGGTTGCACTCGAGCGACTTTCCAAGAAGATGGGTAAATCCCTTTTCCGTAAGGCAGAGAAAAAAGCCTGGAAAAAACGGGTGCATATAAATACACAATTTTCGATACTTTAATCAATATTACTAAAATACGAGGAGTAAATGACTAGTTAATCAGTTAAAATCTAGGGGTAAAAAAATAGGTTAGGTAACCATTACGCATGCCAACTCTTTGGGTACAGTAGAGATGGGATACTGATTTATGCCAAATGTTCGATTTTAACAATTATCCCAGATAGAATATCGAGATATTTGTAAGGATACGAGGTATGTAATAGTTATTTACAATATTAGTGTTGTAATATGAATTTACAACAAGAATATTGTACAAAATTTTATCTACTTTCATCTATGAATAAAAATATTTGGCAAAAGGCAGACACGGATTTAATGATTGGAAATTCGAACGTAAAGGGCTACATCACATCCACGTCTGGTATACAAATTTCTACCTGTAAAAAGTGTATTATTAATGTTTATAATAAACCTTAAGTGTTATAATTTAATAATAATTAATTTTAATTAATAATAATTAATAATTAATTTTATAATTGTTAATAATAAATAAATCAATCTTCTAAACAGTGTGGTTTTATTTAACAGCAAAATGTTAATAAAACCGGATTTTTTTTAAATTTCACTAAACTAAAAGCAGATCAAATCTAAAACCTTCAAAATTAACATGTTATCGATAAATATTGAGGTTATGTATCAAATATCGATTTTGCGAGATGTTAGCTTAAAATGTTTAAATTATGCAGTTTTTCGTGTTTTAGTCTTTGGTTTTTATTTGCCCTAAAACTTCTTTCAACACTTATGGGTAGTTTGTACGTAGTAATTCGTGCACGTACCATTCTACTTTATTTCGTGTCAGAAAACATTAAGAAAAATTAATAGCGACTGTACTAAAACCACCAGAAGTATTGAAAACCGTTCAAAATGCATTCTCCGGACCGAAAAATAGAAGAGAAGATATGAACACACTTATGAACAATTTTTGGAATGGCGCAAGACTTAGCATAAAAAACCTCTTTTTCGGAAAAGTTTCTCTTGACTTATTTAAGACATAATAATACTTTATACTTTAAAGCTACTTACTTTAAATTAACCATAATGTGAACATTACTACATATTTAAAATGAATGAATGTTTTAAAGCGGAAAAGAAACCAAGAAAAGCTAAAATTTTGACGATAGAAGAAGTGCAGTAATTTGTTGTGAATGCTTCAGGTGAAATGCATCTTTTAACAGAGGTAAGATAATATATTTTTTATGATCTTTTTCGGACAAATAAAGTTTTGTATTGTAGGTGGTACATATCTGAGGCATCTCTTGAACTAATCCGACTCACCGTAAATGATACCACATATATGGATTCTGCAGCGTGAGTAATATTTAAAGAATTATATGCCTCAAATTTTAACAATCACCAGTAAATTTGAAGAAAAAATAAAAAAATAGAAACGACTAAGACGAAATAGAAAGCAAAAATGTATTTTTCTAAATTATTAAAACGGGAAATGTGCCTAGCAAATTGAGCATAACTAAAATCGATAACGTCATTATCGATTTTAAAACTTGAAACATTGTTTTTAAAGATCATCTACAACCATCTTTGTTGATGATGGTGGAGACTTAGCCATACTTAACAGGATGGTAGCTGGAAATCTTCTGCTATTACAAAATACAATATTGATGATACTGCAACAAATAAGCTTAACATTGCTAATAAAATAATGAAAGCTCTAAGTGGTAAATCGCAACAACAGCCGAAAAGTCCAAAATTATCAACGTGCAAACAATGCCTAGTGATTGAAGCTGATAGACCAGAAACATCCGTATCAATTTGTCAAAATATTTAGGATCTTATCACAAATTATTAGAAAAACACCTAACCGAAACCCTCGCACAATCTCCTGTACAGGGTGTCCCAAATTCGAGCCTCATCATTGGGATCTTGGAAACTAGAAGAGATACGAGGTCGGTTAAATGGGGGCAAAGTTGCGCAGTTTGATGCTGATCAAAATGCCACCTTATAAGTTTAAAAATTCCGAAAAACCGGATATTCGCGATTTCATTTTTATTTTTTTTATGACTATTTGAATAGATATAACAAAATAAATTTCACATTTTCATTGCTACTTTTTCTGTTCTTCAAGATGGTGTTATCAGATTTTCAGGCCGTCGTTTCGTTTTTGAGCTGCCATCATCAACTTTGTTTTTTTAAATACGGCCATGGATTTACGGATTTTAAGAGCTTCCAAGGTCCCAACCCCAATGATATATCGCACTTATTCGAAAAATTCTTATTAGTGACATTTTCCATAAGAACTCATGTGTTAGAGAGAGACAGAAAATAGATTTTTAATAGGATTAAAAACAAAAACTTTTTTTTACGCATTTTTTGCATAAAGAAACCCGACCTAACCCAAACTAACATAAGAAGTGGTTAATAAATAATATAATTATTAAAGTGTCAACCTTCAAACCATTGGCTCTAGGCTATATTTTTAGCAATTTAGCCAAGTAAATAGTTGTGTGGGATCAGATTTGGAACAAATAATAAATTTCACATTCTCAATGATTCCTGGTAAGATCTTACCAAAAATCTGTTTTCTGTCTCTCTCTAACACATGAGTTCTTATGAAAAATGCCATTAATATGAATTTTTCGATTAAGTGAGATACATCATTGATTTTAGAAGCTCTTAAAGTCCGTAATAAAAAATCCAGGGCCGTATTTAAAAAAATAAAGTTGATGATGGCAGCTCAAAGACGAAACGCCGGTTTGAAAATCTGATAACACCATCTTGTAGAAAAGAAAAAGTAACAATGAGAATGTGAAATTTATTTTGTTATATCTATTCAAATAAAGTCATAGAAAAATAAAAATGAAATCGCGAATATTCGGTTTTTCCAAAAATCTTCGGAAGTGCTCGGAATTTTTAAACTTATAAGGTGGCATTTTGATCAGCATCAAATTGCGCAACTTTGCCTTCATTTAACCGATCTCGTATCTCTTCTAGTTCCCGAGATCCCAATGATGAGGCTCGAATTTGGGACACCCTGTACAGTTTGCAAACTGTTAAACAATCATTTTGTTTTAATTTTTTGTAGTATTAAGTAATCATTTTAATTTCGTCAGTTTTGAAAGCGTCTAATGATAAAAAATAGTCAAAACATTCTGCATTTTATTTATATGGAAACAATTGTATATATGCAGATGTGGTGTGGAATTTGATTTGGATACTTATGTGTGCATGTGTGAGATTAAAATGGAAAATTTAAAAAGAAAATAAACACCTTATTGGCTATTTAAAATGGTATTAAAGGGAACACAATCCTAAGTGTGATAAATACATTGTGATTTAAACCTGGATATATAAATGTAAGTACTCGGGCAGTAAAAGATATTAAAGTTAAATGTGCATATTGTATTTACATTTAAAATAATTAGTAATTATTTTAACGCTACTGATTATTTCAACAATAATGTGAAAACATTTGGATAGGGTGATATACCTACAAAATACAAATTAGCATATTTTATGTTCAAAAAGCTTTATTGCCTAGAATTATAACTAACTAACAAAGCTGATAAAAACTACAGCTAATATTAATACAAACAGTTCATTTAAAATAAAATGGAGACTAAGGAAGCTCACATCTGTACTTAGATGTAAAGAAACTTGTCGTTATTCTCTTTTTCATCCCTTCCTTTCTTTCTATTTCCTTAGGCAAATGATTATATATTTTTCCTGCGATCACAAAGTATTGACTTTTTATATCTGATTTTTTTTAAACTTAGTTTCAGAAAAAACGAAATATAAAATGGTTAACGATTTTATTGCATTATTTGAGAGACAAATAGCCATGAAAAATACATAAGAAATATTCTACTGCCTAACTACTACTAACTTTTAGTCCTTGTTGTTTTCTCTTGTGGAAAAATTAAAGGTGAAATGGTTATTTTACCAGTTTATGAACTGTACTGGTGTTTTTGCGAATTTGTTAGGTATTGCATGCGAACGGGTGCTCAGATAAACGTACTCAGGAATTTTCCCTAACTTTGTTGATGCTGGTTGGACAGGTGTTTTAGATTTACCTTCTATGACATTCATTATCCTGATAACAACATTTAGCCTTACCCTGGAATTGATTGCCTTTTGCTCCACAAATGATTAAATTTGGTTTGAATTGTTATAGTTATTATTGTTATATACTATAACAATTCAAACCAAATTTAATCATTTGTGGAGCAAAAGGCAATCAATTCCAGGGTAAGAATGAATCCTCCACAACAATATAGAACATATTTACAACATTTAGCCTATTAGCCGCAGACCCATCGATATAGCAACAACTGCTGATGATTTCCGCCATATCTTTCTGGGATGGTGAGATCGACTGGTATTGTGTTTCTTGACTGTCGAAAAGAGTGGCCAGTACATAATTTTGGATTTTCTAAGTTTAACAAACTCTCAACTGGCTGAAGAACATTTTCTACTTTACCCACCACTTGCTAGGTGCATTTCCCATTTTGAAAATTAAGAAAGAACCTTTTGAATCTTGGAATATTTTTAAACGGATCATAAAACTGACCTGTAACGGTTACGCCACCAGGAATTTAGTTTTTGTGTTAACAATGATAATTACTATATAATCCAACGCCATTTTTTAAAATTCTTGCTTGGCAAGTTTTAGAAACACCTATAATGAGCGCTATTAAAAATTGCATGCCATTAGTTTAAAAAAAGAATGAATTTTTAAATTTACTTGGGCAACTAGAAATTTCTCATCAGATGCAGATTTATGAATTTATTAACTTCTTCAGCTGTTAAAGTTTTAGCTTTTTTAAGTTTGTGATCATCAGCTTTTCTTTGCAAAGATTCTCATTTTTTAGATATTTTGAAATATCTATACATTGTTGGTGACATTTAGTGTGCTATCTAACATCGAAAATTGTGTCCTTAATGTTGATAGAGCTATTTTGCTTGACAACTCTGCAGCATATGCAAGCAGTATATTTTCTGAAAAGGAAGATCTTGTTTATTTTCTTCTTCTTCAGTGTAAATACTGATCATATGAATATTCATATATTCGTATAAAATTTAAATAATTAAAAGTCCTGAGAGGCCCTCCTTGCATTCTGTTGCGGTTTTTCAGTAGACGCGTTATTTTAATAATTGTTTTATAATGGCTTTGATGAAAACTGTTGTTAAGGTTTTATATGTTTTATAGCTTATAATATACTCTTATTTGAATATATCCTAAACTGTACTTGCAATAAATTAAATATTGCTTACTAATTGGTTATGGTACTGCACGCTTACACTAATGTAATGCAGTCCCACAGTCATGGCGTTGTCCACCTAGAGAGGATAAGTATTTTAGTTTGAGGGGCGATTTTGGGCGTACTTTGGTTGGTATGTACAGGGTGTTCCAACGAGGACTGAACAGGGGCTTATTTTTGACCTTCCCTGCATTTTTAAAACAAACCAAAATAGCCATTCGATGTATTTTTTGCTGCTAAATTCAAAAGTTTAACCAAAAAAACATTTGAACCAAAAACAAAAGACTTACGCCATGGATGAACTGTTTCATAAATGGAACACCCTGTATATTACTATATTTTTGGACTCTCTAGAGAAATCTAAACACATTTCGTGTATAATAACCTGTACCTATCTTTAGCCGTTTACGAAATATTGACAGTTGAATGTCGGGCATTATGACACTTTGACAGGCTCTAAAATCTAAACCGCGTGAGATCAAAGAAAACGATTTGCACATTCCTATCTTAGGTTTTCGTAAGCTATCGAATGACACTAATTCCGAATTTAACCCGAGGATAAAATTAACCGGAACTTTTAAACCTCCGGTTAAATTCAAAGTTACTCTCATTCGATAGCTTATACAAACCTAAGATAGGAATGTTCAAACCGTTTTCTTTGATCTCTTGCTGTTTAGATTTTAGAGCCGGTCAAAGTGTCAATATGCCCGACTTTCAACTGTCAATATTTCGTAAGGATAGGTATAGAATATTATACACGAAATTTGTATAGATTTCTCTAGAGAGTCCAAAAATGTGGTAATATACAGGGTGTTCCTTTTAAAAAATAGTTCATCCATGGCGTAGGTCTTTTGTTATTGGTTCAAATGTTTTTTTGGTTCAATTTTTCAATTTAGCAGAAAAAAATATGTGCATCGAATGGCTATTTTGGTTTGTTTCAAAAATACAGGGAAGTTCAAAAATAAGCCACTGTTCAGTCCTCGTTGGAACACTCTGTACCTTGGTAAACCATTTGGTAGGTAAGGCGTCATAACAATTACGTAACAGTCTTTTTTTATCCGAAATCATTTGATCATCAGGAACGGCAACCCAGACTCACCTAGCTACCTTCATTTATAACCGATGAACAAAAACAAAAGAGTAAGAAAACTGAAATTATAGACAGATGTAACAAGCTACCAATTGTAATTACCACAGCCGCGATATGCCACTTGACCAAAATGAGTAACAAAACTGCTGTTATGATGTCCTCGTTTCTCGTTCCGAAATTATTTGGAATTCATTGGACGCATAGATCTATCGGTAGACTTCGATAGTAAGCAAGAATCCCTGCCGCACACTTCATAGATAGCGATTGCTTATCTCACCTGAGGTCAGAATAATTCCATACACTTATTTAAATTTGGACATTAATTTACCGAATAATGTATACAATGTACAACATTCTAAGATTGAAATTCAATTACCTTTCTTATACAGTTAAAAATTGGATTTCAGCTATTGTATCAAGAAAGTTTTACTTCCAAATCCGGACGTGCCCGAGGGGGAATTAATCGTATTTATTTTCATGAAATAAAGCATTTCTACCTTTCAAGCACTGTTAGTCTATTATCGCCTTAACGGGATTTTCATAGAAATTCATCAACAAGTAGGTATATAGATTCGTTGTCTTTTATTCAAACAACGATTATACTCATCAAGAGTGTCGTATAGAGAAACATTTTGTGAAATTAGGAATTTTAGACTTATTATTTGAAATACATATCATGTATTATATATTTTTGTAAAGCTTATAAGATGTCCATTCAAACGAAAGAACAATATACAGGGTGTTCTATTTAAAAAAAATATAAGTTTGATTTATAGCTAAAACTTTACAGCTCACAGCAAAAATCTGATCACGCCACTGAATTGTACGTAAAAAACTGTATTAGAACAATTTTTTAGCTTTGCGATATGTTAAAGGATAACGGAGATATGAGGGGGTCCCAAAATGCATTATTTTCAATTTCGCCCTGTATCTCAGAAACGAAGCGGGCTATAAAAATTTTGTTTATACTATCGTTCTTTTCACAAAAAAATAGCACAGTATTGCGAAAACCGCAACTTTCTATCTTTACTCGTAAGTGAGATACCCCGTAATATCATCGAAAATGGGACACCCTGTACAACATATTTATTTTATTTCTATTTTGCACTCGACCTAACTCTTTTTTTTTAAGTACAACTTTTTTAGAAATACAAGGAAATTTCAATCATGAAAACTAACTTTCTGAAATTTGTAATTTTTTACTACTAGTCAAAGTCCCCTCACGTATAATGTTCACTAATATATACTATTTCCATCAAGAGCAGTATTAATAAATATGAATAAATCATTCCTTGCTTATTTAGCACTAAGTACTAAAATTTCTGGAATTCCTTCATTTTGCCTGCTAATTTATTCTTGTCGCCCTTGTAATGATTTTTTTTTACTTCAACATAACAAATATCTACCACAGTTCAGTTATGTTTTAAAACATCATTGGGTTCTATTTCCGCGATCGGCATTCCACCGCTCAAAGTAATATTAACTAATTAAATTACATGAAGTCTGATTATGTAGCGTGAAAGGTCAAATGCTAGCGACGCACGCTGAGGATCGAATTTATATATAATATATAATTATGAACAGATAGAGTTCTTATCAATAACAGTATAACATTAACCGCAAATTACATCATTGTTATCGCGTACTATTTTGATTTCATATGTTTAAAGTTTAAATAATCACTATGCCTTTACGGTAACCGAGATAAAAATTTCGTTTCAACTTTTCGATTACTTGTAATTTTCCCATTAATTTGATACCAAACTCGAGATATCATGTGATAGGTAGCAGTTGCTGAAGGGATGCATGGTGGAAAAGCTACACTTTCTATAAATATTGTTGTCCGTGGTTCTTTTTTAGAAATTCAAAAGGACCTATCTCGTCAATTTTATTTAAAACATTTACGTATTCTTTTATTTTACGTAAATTTAATGAAACAAACGAGGACAAACGACGATGGAACAATCATTTTATTGCCAAAAGTTAAGTTTTCTTTTATTTTATCGTGTAAATTAAACGATTTACTTCGGCAATTTTGCTAAACGCGGAACATTGAAAATAAGATATTTATGCTTTACTTGTATCATTAATATGTACGGTTGTGTTATTTTAGTCCTGTTGCACAGCATTATACACATAGAACAAAAAGATAAAATAGAAATAAGTAGTAAGTAATATACTTATATAGAGAAATTGCTCCTCGATAATCATGGCTACAGGTTTAGCCTAAGCTCGACTATTTAGGTACATTCATACATAAATTTTGTCTATTTACATGTTCATTTACCTGTCTTAATATACAAAGAAAAATTAAAAATTGGCGAAACTCGGCACTTCACGTTGTCATCGTCGTCGTCGGCAATCAGCATTACATTGAATCGATCCTAAGTTAAACGATTTACTTCGGAAAAATTGCTAAACGAGGGACATTGAAAATAAGGGGAACCTTCGGCAAAACGCACTAAATCAGAGTTTTATCCACAATACCGCAACATAATTATTGCGCTTGACGCGCGTTTCGCTAACTATGTTAGCATCACCGGGATATGATTAAAACTAAACTTAAAATCTACCTAACTCTATAATACTAACTTTGGCTTAATCAAGCGGAACCAAAAAGAACCAATCCTGGAATCCCACTAGTCACGCTCGATAAACCAATACAATGGACTATACGGAATAGGCCCTCTATCTCTATTTCAGCTATTCTTACATTTAATAATTTCCATAGTTTCATATGCGTCTAATAATCTCCTATCA
Source organism: Pissodes strobi (assembly GCA_016904865.1). Taxonomy (NCBI): domain Eukaryota; kingdom Metazoa; phylum Arthropoda; class Insecta; order Coleoptera; family Curculionidae; genus Pissodes; species Pissodes strobi. Next base: position 24,322 of record MU182702.1, read on the forward strand.
GTTATATGAATTAATTTTAAAATTTTAACTGTTATTCTATGATTATTATCAGAAGCTTGCTCGGCAACACTTGATTTTTCCGTTCTACCATACTTTAAATGAGCTATGTGTGCTATGAATCTCGTTTGTATAGATCTTCTAATTTACCAAACATATTTTTGTTTACAATTCATGCATCCAATTTCATATATTCCACTTCTTTCTAATATTTCAAAATTTAAATCCTTTGGACCACCTATTAATTGCTTAATGTTAAACTGAGTTTGGTATACTAATTTTAAACCTACTTCCTTAAAAACTTTTCGGAGTCCTCTAGGATACTGAGGATTATATGATATGGTATCGAGACATATTTTGTATTTTCATCCTGATTAACGAAAGAAGTGGAATCACGAATGGTCTTTCTAAGCAAATGCCTATTGACTAGTCTATTGATTAAGTTAGTATTGAAACCATTAGCTTTCGCTATATTCTTAAATGTCTCATTTTCATTAGTAAATTTTTCTCTGCTGAGAGGAAAGTTAACCATATTATGGTGTAATAAAAATTGAAAGCTGGCCATTTTATGTTGGTCGCAGTGGAAGGAGTCATTAGGAATATATCGGTTAGTGGCAGTACTTTTTCTATAAATATCAAAATCTAGTGTGTTATTATCGTTCAGCCGACAAAATAGCAGTGCAAGCGCATTCAGCATTTAGTCAAAATATCATTAATTTTCTCTTTACATTCACATAGTTTGCACGCAAAAATATAAAACTGCAATCTGTTTACATTTAGTTTACTGCTTTGCAGAATATTATTATTCTACAGCATACATTAACAATGCTATTACAGTATCAGTTGGCCATTGTTCTCGACTTCTTAATGAGATTTAACGGTGGGAAAATGGTTCTTTAGTTCTGTTACAAAATCTTCCATATTAGTGGTTTTTGTGTCGAAAATCGAGAAATTATCTTCCACATACCTCTACCATACCCTTGGAAAATATTCGAACTCCTGACTGATTTCATTTTCAAAATTACTCATTAGCTAAGAACGGCGATAAACAGTTGCCCGGTTAGCCCCCTCTGACATGATGACGCCATATTGATGGATACGGAATAAATGGAGTAAGTCGCGTGGTGATCAAGAGTGACAAAAGGGCATTAGCTTAGGCTGGACTGGATAATTAAGTACCTTGTATAACGGTTAGGTCTTTTTGGCATGGTGACGTTCAAGGTCCTTTCAGCAGCCTCTGGTCATTGTCAATCACTACTTCGGCAGCTTAATTCATATCATTAGGCTGGTGTGTGTGCTCATTAATGTCTCACTTAAATACTTTCTGGTGCCTGAGACACGCTTCTAAGTGCTTTTGACCGACCTTTCAGCGGCTTCTGGTCATTGTCGCATAATTTTCAGCCACAAGAAATACTTCTTGTAGAATCTTTGTCACCCTTTCAGCTGCTGAAATCGACAACGCCCAATCTTTGGACAGAGGCTGATGGATACATGCCATCGAGCAAATGTGTTACAAGACGCCGCTAGCTTATCTACTAACAGTGAAGACGGGAACAGAACCTAAAGAAAATGTGCTGTAAAATTTTTGGCGAATACTGACACCCTGTCTGGATCTTGTGACGGTCGGCAGTGCCGCACCTGTGCAGTGGCGCTTCCGTCCTGCTCGGCAATAGTCGAAATCGAACGAATTCCTAAAATTTTAACAGATTTTTAGAGCTTTACAGCTAGAAATATTATATTGCGGCACTATGCAGGCGCTAGAGGGGGCAAACATATACACAGCCGACAAAATAGCAGTGCAAGCGCATTCAGCATTTAGTCAAAATAATAATATCATTAAGTTTCTCTTTACATTCACATAGTTTGCACGAACAAATATAAAACTGCAATCTTTTTACATTTAGTTTACTGCTTTGTAGAATATTATTATTCTACAGCATACATTAACAATGCTATTATAGTATCAGTGAGTACCTAGAATAGACGGCCTTACATAAGTTGCTGTAGTGAATTCCCTTGCTGCTTCATGTGCTTTTAATTAATTGTAATTCCTTTTAATTGAAATGAATGTTGAATTAATTATAGCAAATGTGTTTTTTATAGTTTTGTATTTTTATAATTTAGTATGAAATGCCTAGCTCAGCAATTTAAGTATATAGGCATAATCTTCATTTACTGTATTTAGGAGGACACGGTCTACTCTCCTTAGTGAGCAATATTTAAGGATATATTATTGAATAAATAAATAAAATAATATATAACTTATAATATAATAATATAAATATTATTTAATTTATTTAATGCTTCTTTTGAATAAATCCTTTAAACGTTGACTATTTGCAGTGTGGTATATGAGCCAATAAAATTCGCTGTTTTTATTTCTGCCTAAAATGTTTGGGCCAAATAACAAATATTTAATATTAACAATAGATACATATCTATAATATCTAGCTAAAATTAGCTTTCAATACAGTTTGCGCCGTTTGCATTGTGACATTAAGACTATAGTGCAAGCTGCTGAGGGGTTTTGGATTCTTTCTCATTTTATAAATACGCTTTTGGGTTTATAACAAGACGTTCTTTCCACTTTTGGTACCACCTTCCCCTCGCTAATCGTGTCAGTATGCTTCTATGTTAGAAAAATATGCAAAAAGTAGCCACTAGAGCATTCGTTTTTTATTATTATGTCGATTTTTTGCTGAAGGGTCAGAGTGCTCGGAGCGCATTCCTTTAATATCCCCCGCAAAGCAAACGACATCGATATCGCAAAAACGCAAAAAGCATTTACATTTTTAAATTTCAAAGTATCTCTCAAAACTCTGATTAACTTAATGTTTTTCATAGATCCAGTTTAAACATTTCTCTCGGTATGGGGTGAAAAGCACTGGGGGCACCCCTTAGACCGCCTCGTAGTTACTTACGCCAGTGGCAGTAATAGTTCGAATATTTAACCATCATAAATGCTAATTTCATCTAATAATCTTAAACTAGAGTGAAATGATAAATTTTTCTTCTTAAGAACTATTTTTCTTAAACCAACAGCCTTAACACTTTAGCTACCACTTTTATTTTTTTCCAATTAAGTTTGTAACGTGCGGCTTTCCCTCAGCATCAAGTTCAGTCTGAAGGTTTAAGTAAGAGTTCTTCTTGACTAAATGGCGGACATGCCAAAATGGATGTTTGTTCCCTATAGTCACGTAAGGATAAATATTATGGGGGTATTCTTGACAAACTGGTGCAGTTTATTTTATTATTTCATTTTTTTTATTTTATCACTCGCCGTAATGAGCAAGATATCAAAGTGTCGATCCGGACGACGAAATTGTAATGACGGTCTACCGACAGGTGAATGCAGTGCTGGAAGTGAAGTGCAGTTGCCTTCTTCCGGAAATTCAAAATTAGGATGGTCTGGGTTGTCTTTAGAGTAGTTTTCTGCAGCGGTGTGTGGTACAAATTCCTGAACGTGCGTGCCGTTTAGGGACTTTCTTTCTTTTGTGTTGACGTCGCGGAAATTGTGATTTACCTTTGTATGTTTCCCTAATGAATGATGGGTCGAATGATTATTATTACACCGATACCGGTCTAAGCCGCCTTGCAAACCAACTTATCTTTGATAATAATAATTATTATTACTATTAAAAAGAGATATTTTTGCATTAATTTGTCGACATTTGAAGAAAAAACAGCATATTTTATGTGGAGGAAAAGTTACTTTTCATGGCTTGCTCACTATTAAACACGAGCGCGCCATGAAAAGTATCACTTTTCCTCCATATAAAATAATATACTATTACCGTCTTATCATAGTAAAATCGTGCTCTACAAAACACTACTTCTCCACTTTTAATTGGTGTGGGGGAGTTAAGCCTGATTTGAACATTTTATAATCCACGATAATGCCGTTGCTTGCAGGGACCTCTGCGCAATATGGTCCGGTAAATTCGGAAGCAACATTTCAGCTCAACCGCACGAAAAACACTCTTTTTCGTCAGTTACGACTCATAACTGCTGTAATTTATTGAAAGTTTGTAACTTCTGCCTTAATTACCAAGCATAAGCTTTATCAGAGTGAATTGCGAAACTTTCTTGTCGCTTTTTCGAGGTCATCGTGATAGAAAGCAGCATCTTTCAAGCTAGTACCACCTCATGAGCATGATGTTAATTTATTCAGAACATTTTCCGTCTTGCACAGTTCTTGACGTTTTTCGCCTGTGTGGGGCGGATTGATACTATCTACGCCCGTCATCGTGAATTTCAACAACTTCACCAGCAGATATGTCACGTAACGATCAGCACTTACTAATTTTACTGGAGAATGAAAATCATGGAAATATTAGTGACCTGACGGATAGTGTAAACAAAATATAGAAATCAATCAATCGATTTTAAAAATAATTAAATCTTAGGGGGCGGCACCCCAACACTCTTTTTCTAGTACCCTTGTGTTACATTTTTGACGATAATATTCGTAATGCCAATTTACTTTAGCAAATAATTCAAAATGCTTCTACCGAATCAGAGCAAAATTAAATTTTTATCCGGCCTTTCAAGTCGGCTTAAACGGAACACAAATAAAACACAGATTAAAACTTTTTCGAAGCTAAGTTTTCTTCTTTATGAGAAACAAGGGAAAATCTGCCTATCGAGTCGGCAAATAACAAGGTAGCAAGAAAAGTTCCCCAATTAGATATACGAAGATGACTTTTAGATTAAATTAATAAGCAACCTCTAGACTTTCATGAAAGTATCTTTAAATTCGTGTATAAAGTTAATTTTCGTCTTCAAAAATAATACAGTTTTACAGGGAGTAAACTAAAAACCAAAAGGGCGAAACAGTGGTACTGATACTGTCCAACTGTTTTCCAAAAATCATTCGAGAACAACAAAATATATAACGCCCACGAGTTGCATACAAAACTTTTCTACGGCTGAAGAAGAGTTTTTGCATGACTTATTTAATTAGAAACTGTATGATTTTATAAATCATGCAAAATTACCGTGCGGATTTAGTACACATCTTACACACACGCATAATCCAGGAAATGCACCTTTAATTTCTCTTCGGACACCCACAACTATAATTCGCCATTAAATGTATCGATCATGGCTTTGACGATTTTTTTCTGATACCACTGTAGAGGTAGAGAGTGGCATTTTCGGCTTTATAGATAGGAAACTTTTCCTTTCTCTATAGTAAAAATACAACAGTTTGCAAACATTTTATTATTTAAAATCAACATCATAACTAACGTAAATGAAATAACCTGAATGTTAATAGAATAGCTAACTAGTGAAATTGCTGAAGTAAATTATATAAAAGTGTGTTGTATTTTTAGTGATGTAGGTATCTAAATTAGGTGGCGTGGTTTAAAGGTATTTTAATTTTGTTGTTATTTAGTATAATATTAATAAAATAGGTGGGCTTACGCAAACAATTCTTCACATGGGGTTAGCTCAGTTTTTTTGGTTCGATACCCAAAAATATATTTGCATAAAAAGTTAATAGACGGCGTAACAGCAATCGTCAAGCCCTAGTCTCTTGTACGATTGTAGAGTTACTAGGTGTTCATGAGCAATTCTTAATTTTCATGCAGCAGTTGCTGGCCAAAGAAAATACAGGTCTCATCTTATAAAATAGCAGATGTAAGTATTCCTTATTAACAGCTAGAAGGCGTCCAGGTGGCATATGTGGATGAGAAATTCACTTGAACCTCAAAATGGTCCAGGCCCTTGGCGATTGGAAGTCGAGGTTTATCCTGGAGCCAACCAGATAAATCTGGAACAAAATAAAACAGATTACATGAAAAAGCGGAGTTCTCCATGAAAAAGCGGGTTTCCCTCGTAAAAGCATGTCATAGATCTGAAAAGAGACCACACCAAATGATCAGAAGAAGAAAACATGATGATGATTAATAAAATAAAAATTAAAGTACAGAACTCATTTTGTAAAACAGCAGATGTAAGTGCTCCTTATTAGTAGATGGAAGATATCCAGGTGGTAAATGTAGATGAGAAATTCACTTGAACCTCAATATGACCCTTGATAATTGGAAGCTGAGATTTATCTTGGAGCCAATCAGATAAATCTGGAACAAAATAAAACAGATCACATTCTAGATAAAATAAGAATGTAAAGACAAAACATCTTAACTGATCTTCATGCTGGCGATGAAAAAATAAACGCTTCAGAAGAATTTTTCAAATGAAAAATCATGAAGCACATATGAAAACTATGATTGAAAACTACAGAAGTGGACATAGAAATCAAAGAAGGGAACTGTTACTAGTATTTGCTATTAACAATCATTAAGATATGCTTCTAAGATCATACAGATGGTTATTCACATGGTAACGTCCTATTGTTAGATCTCGAAGCTAAAATGACTATGCCTTTTGAAAAGCAGGTATACTTAGTTTAAATTAGAATCATTACACCAAACAAACAAATATTTAGTAATATTTATATTATATTTTTTCAACTGTCAAAGAGAGTCATCATTATTTTTTGATAAATTTCAGGATAAGTAGGTAGATACATTTTATCTACTGTGTTTTATGTTATTGTTACTATACTGACTTGAGCTTAAATATTTTGCACATACTTATTTTTATTAAAAAATAATTCAAATTTCGATTACTGATTCAGGAATCCTATGATGAATTACGCAGAATACTTATAATTTGTAATATGGGGACTAGTACTGGGTTCTCTAACAGGAAAAACCAGGCTATTTTTCTCGGTCTAAACCAAAATAACCATTCGACGTGATTTTATCCATATATTTCCAAAATACTGATTACAAAACACTGGAAAATCAAAATAAAAACAAAAAACATTTGTATTTTTTTATGGAATGTCTTAATTTTTACGTTTATTTTCAATAAACATTTGATATTTAAACCTTTCTCGATGGTGTGCTACCCACTCTAAAACTGCCACGTGCAGCATTTTTTACAGAGAAATTACTTACGCTATTAGTGTTGCATGCTCTACTTCGTTTATTAATAGAACTATTATTTTTTCTGATTATAAAAACAATGAAATGTTAGCAACTAATTTATGAAAAATGATAAAACAATTCATAAAAAATAAATAAATCACAACACAATTCGCAAAAAAAACAACGGCAAAATTTTAATAATTAAGTTAATTATTCATTAACACAAAAACTTTTAACGGCATCCGGAAATTATATTTATGAGTGCATTGTGTTTTTCAAAAAACATCCCGAAAATTTCCATCATTTAAAGAGAGACCATGCTTATTGTACAAGAGGTAAATTGTTAGATTATAACTTTCCAAAACATTCATTAACCTTGATAGAAAAGAGTTGTCATTATGCAGCTGTCACCTTTTATAACAATTTGCCATCTAAAATTAAAAGCATAAATAATATTTCACAATTTAAAAAATACCTATTTGAGTACTTAAATGGCATTGAACCCTACACCATTCAGGAATACCTGGACTTTAATGATAATGTCAATGGGGGCTCTATATTGTGTGTCTAGATTTGTGGTTTTTTTATTGTGTAATGTGTCTAGATTTGTGCTTTTTTTATTGTGTAATTTGTTTTTTATTATATTTTTATTATTTTATATATATCTTTGACGTATTTCAAACTTTGTAACCTTACAAATTTGTTTTGAAATAAATGCTTATCTATCTATCTATCTATCTATCTATCTATCTGTCTATCTATCTATCTATTCAGGATGGTCTCCTTTATTTTGAAAGCAAATTCGGTGCCCCTCTTCGACTTTTCAAGAGTCGCCCTTCACGCGATTTTGGTTTGGTGTTGATGCACAACATTCTTTCCCCATAAGAAGGCAACTAAAATCACTCACTATTGAGTGAATAGCCTGTAATTCTTCCACATTGGACCTATTCAGCGTAGGTAGTTTAGGAATCCAACAGATTTCTAATTGGCATGAGATGGAGCTTCATGGTACTGCCATTGTAGAAGACAGATGCAATAATCCGGCAACATGCCACACCAAACGTCAATCGATTTCATCATTTCATCAGACAAAGACCTAAAGTAAACAATACTGTAACATATTATGTGAAAGACATAAAATTGGTTGTATAATCAAGAAATAATTTTCTGTTGCATTGGCTTAAATTTTGAATTATTTTGGAATTGAATAATGCTTCGGAATGTTGATTTTAATTGTTTCATGTTGAAATATAACAGAAATGCATATTATTACATATTATAATTTATTTAAAAATAATATGTATTATTATTATATGAGAGCTGTGACCGATGTAAGATTCATCTGTTGGTTGTTTTTTTTATTAACTATTCAATTGGATTTGTTTTCTTTTCTTTTTATTGTATTTTTTTTTATAAATAAGTGTTGTTGTCTACTACTACAGTATAATAATACTAATGAATAGAATTAAGTTAGTTCACGTCAATGTTAGATCGTTGATTGCTCACCTTAATGATGTACGGGATATAATTTCTAATTTTGAATATAGTGTAATGGGCGTCTCGGAGACATGGCTTACTGCTTTAACCGCTAGTCATTCTTTATTGGTTGATGGATATAAATTCGAAAGACGCGATCGGCAGGGCAGAGGGGGTGGTGTTGAGATTTACATAAGAAATAACCTGAAGTACACATTATTGCCCTGTGATGCAAACATAGAGCAGATTTGGGTTAAAATACGGTTTAAATAAACTACTCTTGCAGTAGGGGTTGTTTATAAACCTCCCCAAAAAAAATTATTTGGACTTTTTTGGTAGTTTGAAAGTGTCGCTTTCACGGGTTGTTCCTGTTGTGGACCAAGTCTTGGCGATTTTAACATAAATTTATTTAATACAGATAATTTGGAAACAAAATTTGTTTCTGAATTTTTGGAAGGTGTGGGTCTCGTTCAGCTCATAGATTCTCCAACTAGAACAACTGATAAGAGTTCATCCCTAATTGACTATATTTTGTCATCGGACGGTGATTTGGTTGTCGAGAAGGGTGTGGTGCCAGTGGATTTTAGTGACCATGATCTGATCTATGCAGTTCTAGGAGTAAGTGTATCAAAACCAGGGCTACAGTTTAAAATAGTCAGAAATTTTAAGTCACTAAATTATGTTCAATTTCAATCCGACTTGCGATCAATCCCTTGGAACAATATATATAT
>MU182702.1:53466-64268 GCA_016904865.1 Pissodes strobi
GACAAATAACTCGAAAACTGTTGCTTTTAGCATAGTTAAACCTTATGCCTTTTTTTGAAGAACAATAAACAAGAAATTAAAAACATAGCAAAGAATCGTCATTAACCCAGTGGCGTAACAATTACAGGGAGTTAAAATAACGCCTCCCCCTGTAGCACGCCACTGGATAAAGCGTGTTAGTGGTCAAAATTTGAGGCCTTTAAAGAGGAGGTCAATTTTGAAACAAATACAGTTTCATTCAGTTTGCGAATTATTGCAAAAAAAATTGTATCTATTTTTGTATTTTAACACCTTGTATCTCGAAAATTAGGCACCTAAGGGGTATATATTCCTATATCATTTTTCATCAATTTGCAAGGGCTATCATCTGTCAAGCGTTGTCGGTCGAATAACCGGACACCCTGTATACATATCTGATAACCATTGCTGGCCCCGGCATTCAAAAACAATATACTAACATGGTTCGATCTGTGATTATTTAAGGATTTTAGCTTAAAAAAATATATACCTACCTACTCTGTCAGCGTACTGCAAGTAATTCAGTAATATTACGATTTATGTCGGACAAAATTCTGAAAGTTTTGAAAATTGGTAGGAATGTTAGGGATAACATAAGAAATACTAAACTGAAAAGTTCCCTTCCTTAAATAGTGTGCTTCATCCCCTAGGACGTCGTTTTTACCCCCTTTTTCAAGTTTTCTAGATTATCTCGAGAACGGTGCACATTTGATAAAAATACTTATATAAAAAAATATTCCTCATAAAATTTTCTACAAAAAATATTCCTATACATTTTTTCGTAAAATTGGTAATAATGTGAGAAATAAGGCGTATACATTAGGGTTACTTCCAGTTACACCAGTAAATGCAATCTAATAATATATCGATTTATATTTTTACTTTTTTTGGGTAAGACCACTTTGGGCGCTTTGGATAATCAGCCATATATTTAACGAATTATATATCCCTCCCTGATTTCGTTTGCGCTTTATTTACCAAACAATGAGACATTTTAGGGGAAATTGTTATAGAACCTTTTTTGTAGAGAATTATTAGGGAATTTATTAGGAACAACTTTGTATATAAGTACTTTCACCTACCATGCACTGTTTCGTAGATATTCCAAAAACAATTAAAATTGGGGTGGAAACAATGTTGTAAGGGATGAAGCACATACTTTAGGGGTGGAAACTTTTTAGTTTACTAACATTTATCCTATCCTTAATACCTATTTCTACCAATTTTTAAACCTTTCGGAATTTTGTCCGATATATCACAATTTTAACTGTGATATTACTGAATTAAAGCAACTAACACCTCTCTGCGCCCGGCGGCGGCGGTGCGGGCGTCTTGCAGCTTCTTTGGAGCACCGAATCCGCGCTGCTGCGTTTTCGTCTGCGGTTGTTGATTTAAATACAAGCGGGCGTACACGCACCGGGTGTACACCTTCCGTACGTCGCGTTTAATACGCCTCGATGACGAGAAGCTCCATGTGCAGATAGCCTAAAAGACGCTCCATTATACAAAATACCAGGGTTTTTACACTTATAAATGCTGAACCGGTGACAATTTTCGTTAGATATTTTATGCTGTTATGTTTTATTGGCAATAAATATTACCGTGATTGATTAATAAAAAAAAATTTCCCATTTTGAGTAAATGGGTATTTAAAAATGACTCGTGTATTTGTATTTGTCTTTTTCGCCGTTCTTTACCAAGCCCAAATACTAAGGCGGACCGAAAAGGATACGAGCACTTAGCCTACTGGTTTATTACCTATTGATATTATACCCACCCGGTATTTTTTAATTGGTGCGATACAATTCGAATTATCGGTTCATTCGAATGTATAGCACATCTCTAGTAGCATCGTGGCCGACTCTGCACTGAGAGTCAAAAATTCAACGAAAGAAATGCTTGGATGAATGAATTCATTTAAAGATTAGGTGCGAGAATTTGTAGGCCCTTGCGCTATCTGTGCAGTTATGATCGAAAAAGATAGAATGCATTTTATTATAATACTAGTGAACACGTGTAACACTTACCTCATAAAACTATATATTTATATCAACATAACAATTTTAAAACTGCTCAAAGGAACGTTCAAAATATTTTTTAATAATTATGTAGTAAGTTAACTCACTTATTGAAAATAGGCGTATGCATAAAAACGTGATATTGATAAATTTAATATTATCAACTCATATATAATATATTGTTTATAAATAGCCAAAATTAGTATTATTTTGGTTGATCATGTTCGCAAATACTGAACATAGCTTTCCGTTTCTCCTGCAAAAAAAATCAACTTTACCTAAACTAATTATCTCGATTTTAATTTTTTTTAACTAATATACTATTGCAACCAAAGCATTTTTACTTCTGTTAAATATATATCATTATATGCAAAGGACTTAAATCTGGATGAGTTTTACATACTTTGTCAACACGCAGCTGGACCTCTTCGGGACCTGCATACGCTTAATAAATAGAAATTAGCAGATAGCCCTTTGATCATACAATTGTACAGGGTGTCCGGTTATAAATGTAACCCCCCTTTAACTTTTTTATTTACCCTCGTATAAAAAATGTTAAGTACAAAAGTTGTAAGGATCTTCATATAGTTTTCTGCGGTGTTACTAGAAAAACAATTGAACATCGAAATTCTACTGTGCAAATTAAATGAATGTTTTTTTAAATGGGTCACCCTGTATATTCTTCCGGATGTCGGTAGAGCTCTTTAAGACGAGTTCAGTAATATAAGGTTTGTTGGGTCTAGCTATAATAGTTACCACGTAAATTGCAAGAATGTCGGGTATCTGTTTATTAGTGAACCCCTCTCCTAAATTCTTTATTTGGGGAGCTAGAAAAAAATGTTGTTTCCAAAAGTTGTAGGTTCCTTTAGAAACTTCTCTGCGGTTACTTGAAAAACAATTGAACATCAGAAAAGCTTCTGAAGGAAGAATTTTTTTCTAGCTCACCAAATAAATAATTTAGGAGAGGGGTTCAGTAATAATCAGATACCCGACATTCTTGCAATTTACGTGGTAACTATTATAGCTAGACCCAACAAACCTTATATTACTGAACTCGCCTTAAAGAGCTCTATCGATATACATAAGAATATACAGGGTGTCCCATTAAAAAAACATTAATTTAATCTGTACAGTAGAATTTCGATGTTCAATTGTTTTTCTAGTAACACCGCAAAAAACTGTATGAAAATTCTTACAACTTTTGTATTTGACATTTTTTTATACGAGGGCAAATATAACAGTTAAAGGGGGGTTACATTTATAACCGGACACCCTGTACTTTATACGGTAATTGGAATAATACATGTATTTTTATTATTTGCTGACAAATATTTTCTAGTAATAACTATTATCTTCCCTGTTCGAATTACCAAGCATCATTCAAACATTATACAATGATTAACAATAGCTCTTCCTCCTTCTATACCAATTACATAGGAACAAATTGCTAGTTAACAAAGTTTTATTACTTAACCCTACTCAAACGTTGTTCAAACATTTAGTTTATTCCTCCGCATCAATCAACCTTTTCACCGAACGGAAATTTAGGCTAAATAGTACACTAGTGGACACACTGAAATTAGGTCATGTAATTATTCGAGATTATTGTATAGATAAGATAAAAATGATTTGCCCTGAAACAAAATAATTATTTTTTGAGAGTTGTATTTGTTTTTAGTGTTATATTATTAAGTCGAATTATGCGGCATGCTTTTGTACACGCGATGATCTGGTAGATTTTGCAATTTAAAGTATGCCCTTCCGTTTATGAAATACCAAGTATATGCAAGCATGAGAAACATAACAGCTTGCTTGCCTGGTGCGATTAACATCTTACTACCTGGCCCGGACACTATCTGTTCTTAAGGCGTGAGCCAAGCAATGAAACAATATCCGACATCTCTGACACATGGCTGCTTTGGCATTGAGATGAAAGAAAACGCTTATAGCTCGCGTGCCTTTTCTTTTCATTATTTTGCAAACCATAGTGAGGTGAACTTACAGCTAGTAAATAAGTCATCCAAGCCACAATTGTATTGCTTATTGCTAAATTATATTACAACCATTCCATATGTCTGTTAGTTTACATTTCAAATTCATAAAATCACTAAAAACAACTACAAAGAAAAGTAAGAGTATGTTGCCAGAAATTTTATGTCTTAACCAATCAAGTTAGTTTTAAACGTTTGACATTTTGGTTCTACCAATATTGGCTGAGTATAGTTGTTTTTGTTTTTTTATGACAGGGGCACACACCCTAAAAGAAGGTCCTATGGCACACAACGAGCGGTGTGTGCGCGAAGATGTTGATTGACACGGTTCTTGAATAGTTGTAGGTTATAGTTAGGGAAAACAGATGTCTTGGGAGTGAGTTCCATAGTGATGCAGTGCGCCAGACACAGGAGTCCTTGTAAAGCGATGTTCTAGGTGTTTCCAGTTGTACAACAAACGGGTGTACCCTTGCCATCTGTCACGACTGTCTGACAGGAGTTGCTGGTAGCGCGATGATGCGGGCCAAATCCTGGGAACATCCGCCGTGAAAATATCTGTAGAACAGGGATCTCGGTCACATATCTGAGGTGATCCACACTATCCAGATCCCGGGTCAACTTCGGGTCGCCGACGAGACGCATAGGTCTCTTCTGAATGGAATCCAGCAGCTTTAGGGTGTGCTTAGTTGCGGCACCCCAGATGTGTGAACAATATTCTAAGCACGGTCTTATTTGTGCTTTGTAGACCAAGCTGCTGCGGTATATACAGATTTTGTTGCGAAATAGCGTACCAATCTTGTTCGAGGCTGATTTTGCGATGTTAGCAATGTGGTCATGCCAAGACATATTGCTGTTGACAGAGACACTCAGTAGACCGATTGACGAGAATGACGGAATGGTCGATCCTGCTATAATGATATCAAAGCCCGCCATATTGGCTTTCTTGGTAAACGTGGCTGCTTGGGTTTTTGCTGCATTGAACTGGACCAAATTTCTATTGCCCCAGGATCGAACTTTCTCCAGATCTTGATTAATTGTTTTAATCTGCTCCTGCCTACGGTGATAAATCTCAGTCGCCGGTAAAGGTTTTTCTGATCTAAATTGGGAGACAAGGGCACTGTCATCCGCAAAGCTGTAAACAGGATTATTGGTTTCGGTCAGCAGGCCATTATTATAGATGAGATATACAGATGATAAATGTATTGCGCTCTGAGGAACTCCCGCCATAATGGTGAACATGTCTGAGATGTTCTGAGTGTTCATTAACTGTAACGTGCAGAGATCGGTTCTTAAAGAAACCGGCAAGCCAGCAGCAGAGAGACGCTGGCAGTCCGAAGGACGGCAGTTTGTTGAGCAATTCGTCATGCCAAACTCTGTAAAATGCCTTCGAAATATCCAACGCAATCGCTCGAGATTCCCTGTAGTTCTGAAATCTTGTCGATCTCTGTTTGCGGAAGCCGTATTGGTTATCGCTAATTATTCTGTTAGTCTGGAGGTACTTGAGTAATTGCTGATTGACTACACGTCCCATGATTTGGAGATTATTGGAAGAAAGGCAATTGGGCGATAGTTTGAGGGCGTGATTTTCTTGCCTTTTTTTTTGGAACGGGTTGTACTCGAGCGACTTTCCAAGAAGACGGGTAAATCCCTTTTCGGTAAGACAGAGAAAAAGTCAGGAAAAAATGGGTGTTAATTAGTTGGTGCAGTTCTTTAACATGATGGCATGTATTCCATCCGGCCCTGATGCCTTTTGCGTGTCTAGCTCTTTGAGGATTTTACGAAGGTCACGGTGGTGAAACGTAACTTCTATCATGGTAGTGTTGATGTTGCATATGGTGGGGAGAGCCTTGCCAAGGAGAGGCCGTTTGGGGCAGAGTGCTATGAAAACATTTCGGCGAGCAGTTTGATTTTTCCTTAGCTGTAGTTGTCGTGACGGCGCGTTAGTCCGTCAATGGTGGAAGAGACGTTTTTGTAAAGTTATTACTTACTGCCTCTGCTACCGTCTCGTTTACCAGTTTTTATTGGCCGAAATTAACTTTTTGGATTTAGAAAAGGTTTGGAAATTGGTGAGTTTATGCTAGTAGTTGAAACGAGTGGAGGAGTTCCGGCAGGTCGATTAACTCCATAACAGTTTTCTAAACCTTCTTCTGGAAATACCGTAGCAGAAAAGCCATATCTGTACTTTTAAAATATAACATATACTCAATTTGAACAGATAATGCCCTTTAAGATCATGATTATTCCTTTAAATGTTATGAATGAAATTATGTTTTTTCTTGTTTCTGTCGCCCATTATACAGAACTTACGTGCTGTTTGATATACTTGCTGTTGATAATTCCTAATGTCATCTATAAGATTAATTATGCTTCAATTAAATTGCTTCTTATAAATTATTGAATTTTTTATCGTATTTTAAAAAATGAGAATGAAAATTTACATACTAAAGGATGTTGATAGGTTTAGAATATCTGTTTGGTTACCTGAGCTGTGTTCCATTTCATCACTGCTACTTGTAGTGTTTTCTTGCCCAGCTGCGATCTCAAATTTACTATATCAATACCATGGTCACTATAAATTTTGCAGTCAACTTCGCTGTGATCACTTTCATCTGCTTGAGCCATTATCTGCCGTGCCGCTTGCACCATACTCTTTGCCTCCTGGATGTTTTCTAACGCTTCATTTTTGTCTTCGAAATCATCCCAGAAGTCTTGACTATTTAGTAACTCTTCCACCTCGGATGTGGTCAAATATTTGCTTTAAGACGCCATTTTATCTATAATTAAATACGCTTATCAGCATAATATCGTTTTCACATTTTAGTTAAAAAAAGACAATCAAACAATAAAATACAGTATCAAAATAATAACAAAAACAAATACATACCTGTGTATGAAGAAAACAATATTTTCGCGTTAATGCTTCAGATACTTAATTTTCACGATTTTCGCGAAACCAACACAAACACTCGCAACGCCTCGCTAAGTACGACAGGCTAGTTAGAGTCAGGGTTGTTCCAAGAAAAATTTCAAGTGTGCATCTAACCAATAAAAAATTGTTGCAATGAAGCAATTAGGGGCGCCATCTATTGCTTTTCACAGAAAGCAGGTGAAGGAAAGATGGTATTTATAGGACTTATTTATAGATGGCCCCGTAAATAAAATTATTACGAACCTTTACAGTCCTACGGCATTATGCTATATTAGCCGCTTCTGATTGGTGGGTTAATGTCACTTTAGAGTACTCCGCTCGCTTTGGGGCGCAACCAAACAAAACTAACCGAAACTAACCCAAATTTACAAAAAGAACAAACATAACCTTAAAAAAATAAGGGAAACATGTGTTGCCCCGTGACGTTATTCCACCAATCAGAAGCGACTAATATAGCAATGCCGTATGATTTTAAAGGATCTCAAAATGAAAATTAATATTTGTAATGATAAAATGTCATTAAGGAAATGGAAAAGAAATAAAAATAAAACTACTAAACTTAACAAGCACCTAATATATTTTTTAATCAACACATTGTTGTTAAAAAAAAACGAAAATGATTTTTTGGTTTGGTCAAAAATTCAAAACTGTACTTTTGGGTGCCACAAAATTATTGTAACACTAAATAAAACTTGATAAAAAAACTGAATGAATTAAATATAATTTCTTGGTAACATGGCAAAAACTAACCAAGAGAAAAACATACCTAGAATATTTTAGTAGGTAGTAGGTACCTAGCTATTAGTTTATATTAACTTAAAACACTATTCTGTTTAGTAAAACATTTCAAAATAAACTACTTAAATATTAATGTCACTTTAGAGTACTCCGCTCGCTTTGGGGCGCAACCAAACAAAACTAACCGAAGCTAACCCAAATTTACGAAAAGAACAAACATAACCTTAAAAGAATAAGGGAAACATGTGTTGCCCCGTGACGTTATTCCATCAATCTGAAAAAAAAATTATTGTAACACTAACTAAAACTTGATAAAAAAACTGAATGAATTAAATATAATTTCTTGGTAACATGGCAAAAACTAACCAAGAGAAAAACCTACCTAGAATATTTTAGTAGGTAGTAGGTACCTAGTTATTAGTTTATATTAACTTAAAACACTATTCTGTTTAGTAAAATATTTCAAAATAAGCTACTTAAATATTAATACAAACATAAATAATATATGTCTAAATCACAGCGGATAGGAACTGTGTATTATTGGTTGCATTATTGTTCAGCTAAAATTGCTCATAACATAACATATTATTAAATTGCGTTACTCCACATCCATAGTCAACGCTTCTATAATATTTTTATCGTATTGTAATAGAACTTTATCGGGCTTCCATGCTAAAGAACCCTTCGCAAATTTGCGAAGCATATCTTTAAAAATCAAAAGACATGCACATGTTTCTATAAGTAAACGATTTCTAATTTCCGTTTTTATTAAAGTTAAATCAGAAAAACCACGCTCAGCAGCAGCTGAAGAATGTGGAAGACAGAGCATCACTTTACCAATTTTTATTAAATTAGGAAACATGCATTCATTGAGAACGCATTTCATTCTGTTTACTTGGCACCAAAATTTAGATAATTCCATTGTAGAAATGTCTCCGAAATCAATTTCATTTAAATAAAGCCATTCACTATTGGCAGCTTCAATATTGACCTCTACATTAGGAAATATGTTTATAAAATTGCCTATTGACAAAATTTTTACTGATGCTGCATTAAAAGGGGTAAAATTTGAGGCAAAAATTAAAACTTGATCTTCAAAATTAAAACGGTTCTTAATTTGGGTACATAATTTTACGTAAAAGTCAAGTGCTTTTAAACTAAAAGTTTCAAGCTCTGTTGGGGTAAATTGTTGGTGCTGACAAGAACTCTAGCACCAAAAAACACTTTTCCAATCTCAAGGAAATTTCTAGGATTAGAAGGATTTATATTTTGCAAAGATTTTGAATCTAAAACTTCTTTCTTAATAAAACATCTAAGAATAATTTTATATAATTCGTTACCTTTTCCAAAAAAGGGCACATTATGTGGATTTTCTGATTGAAATTAAATATTTAATTTGGTGACCAACTCTAAAACATGGGACAAAAATAACAGATATACCTTGAAAACATCATTTTTTAAAGCACTTAAGATCGCTTTGGCCGTTGGTAGGTTTTCTTCTGTTGCAGCACGGTTAAAAAAAGTGTAAGAGACCGCCAGTGTTCTATAATACGATTTAATACTTGCTGAAAAAAAGTGTATTGTTATCAATGTTGTATGCCCGAGATAAATAATAATTACTAACCATTAATGAAAGCCATCGAGTTTGGACTGGATATAGCAGCCTTGTTGGCTTTTCATCTGCAAAAATTTGGCACTCTTGCAATTCTTCTAGTCTCATACTACTATGACTGAAGTATAAATAAATATCCCTTGAAAATTGTTCAACATTATCCGACATTATCAACAGCGCCAAATCCTACTAAATTATTGTATGGAATGGTATAGCTATCAAAAAGTTTTTTAATTTGTGAGAAAATCCCCTGAGCTGTGAAATCCTCAACTCTTATAAGATCAAGTATTAGGTCTATTACTCTTGATTGTTCTTCATACCAATATCTTACAATCACAATCAAATATTTTTTGTCGAAATATCGGTGGTTTCATCAATAATTAAATAAATTGCTGGCTATTTTTTCTTTTATGTATGCCTATAACACCAACAATGAGTTGAGGAGCCTTTTTTCTTTTTATTTTTGTTAACCCATCAATTTTAGAGTCAGGAAAAATAGATGAGCCTAAGGAGGGAAGTGTGTCCATTAAGAGCAAAGGAAAGTTTTGGTTAGTTAAATATGCCCACAATCTTAATTCTGCCTCTCTTACTAACATAATATTGTCTTCTATATTTGCTTTTTTATTAAGTATCTCATAGATTTTAGTAGTTTTCTGAGCTAACTCAACTTTTTATTGTATGTCGTGCTTTTAGAATGTCTTAATATATGGAATTTGGTACCTTCTATTTTGAGACACATATGGTGCAAAAGAAATTATTTTTTTTAGGATCAAGCCATTCAAATTTATTTTGTAATATCACTCTCATGCTTTCAGAAAAGTTTCTTTTAGATTTCTTGGTGGTTACTATGGTTACCTCCAAATCCAAGTCGGATGAATTTGAGGATTCTAATTCATCATTTCCATTTGATTCCTGACTTAATGGTAACAAGCATGACGATTTGGAAGATTGGGATTCTTCCGAGGGTGAAGGTATAATGGTTTCCCGAGCGGTTTCCAAAACTTTTGGAATCTCACAGGAATGATTGAAAGTATCATTTTCTTGTTCAAGTGTTTGGATTTGATATAGTTAGTCCACTTTTCTTTGTTAGAAAGAAGCTAAAATATATATTTTATATGAGAAAAAAAAATATCAATATTACAATTAATCAATTTATATGCCTATTTTAGATATTGCTAAAAACACCTAACTTAGAGATACCTACTTACCTTTCCAATTTTTTCATTGTGTTACATACACAGGGCAGCAAAGTAAAAACTAGCACAGAAATACAGATAACACAAAAATTTCCAAAAGGCATCGGCATCAGGCAGGGAATAAAGAATGGAATCACAGTAACAGTTAACAGTAATCACGGACAGGATAGAATAGAAATTCTATCCGATAAAATATAGAATACATTATAGAAATTATAGAATTATTTAAATTGAAAAAGGTAGGTTAAGTTACAAGGCTAGTTGTACCTTTTAAAATAACAGATGATTGATATAAATATA
>MU182702.1:89268-103408 GCA_016904865.1 Pissodes strobi
ATAGTTATATATTTATATATACGTGGAGCGATATTTTCGAAATATGAGAAGTTGTTACAAATAAAATCTTGTACCAACACCAAATAGACTATGAACTGTTATCTTTATTGAAATTATTTAGTTTTAAAGTTTCACTAAAAATTCATATATCCTGGTGGCCACAAACTTTCATATTTAAATACTTTATTTCCATATTGAAAACGGTCTTCAGGATTATCATTATTAAACATCAACTGGATCAAAGACACTTAGCAAGTTCGACTAGAGCGTATCAAGCTTACTAAGCTATCAGACCGCTACCATAGAAAGGCAATATCCTTCCTCTTATTTGTTTTACAAATCACATTACTTCTCCCTTTGTACCTAATAGACCCTTATAAATTAATCATAACTTCATTACGTTTAGCAAAACGCTTGCTTTTAACTGCGTATTTGGTAGTGGGGATTTCAACTGATTAGGCTGCTATTGCATTGCTTCTTAGTTTGTTATACAGGGTGTTTGGTAGCTAGATGGAATGGTTTAAGATGGTTACAGGACCCGTCATTAATAATATTTTTAGTGTACATTTTATGGCTTCTGGATCGCAAAATATTCAGATATTTATGGCTTTTCCAATTTATTCCGCCAAACCGCACACAAATAGAACATAAATAATAGCAATAGCATTCATGGAACAAACGGATTTTTGACAGAAAAAGAAATAATTTTAATATATTAAGGCTGCGGATACCAAAAAGTCAAGATTCATATAAAGTCAACAACATGCGTTGTGAACAAAAGATAGTTGCTAGTCAGGTTCATTAATTCACAGTATAGCATGGCATTTAAGATGAAATCGTGGGGAAAAACTTTGTCTGAATTAAGTGATAACTAATCAAGGGCTCATTCCTAATTCGGTCCCTTCTGGATATCTCCATCTCCTCCACCTCCAGTTTCTTCTTCTGCCTTTCACTCACTCTCCATGTCTCTGCTCCATATAATAAGGTGCTCTTTATCATTGTTTCGTATATGTTATATTTCCGTTTCTTAGTAATTTCCTTACTCCATAGTATGCCGTTGAGACACCCAATGACTTTTTTGCCTGAAAAATTATTTTTTCGATCTCTTTGACGTCAGTTCCTGTGATGTCGAATGTAACACCCAAGTATACGTATTCTTGACAAGATGGAATTTGTTGTCCATTGTCAAGCACCAGATTGTTCGGCTCCTCGCCCCCACTTGTCTCCGTCAGATTGACAGTTAGTCCCCTCTGGCTGTATTCTTCTGTCAGTTTTCTTATCATGTACTGCATGTCCTCTATATCATTTGCTATAACGACTTGATCATCGGCAAACTGTAGTGTGTAAATACATCCATTGTTCAGTTCAACACCCATGCCATGAAGTTGCCTTTTCCATTGCTTTAATGCGCATGCTACATATATTTTGAAGAGAGTTGGTGAAATTCAGCATCCTTGTCTTAGTCCTTTGATAACTGGAAATTGTTCGGTTATGTATTTCCCCATTTTTATTCGCAACCTTATGTTTTTATAGAGTTCTCGCGCCGCATAAATTAGAGTGTAATTAATATTTGATTTTTCTAGAGCTTTCCACAGTTTACGAATTGGTACAGTGTCGTAAGCTTTTTAAAGGTCTACAAATGTGATATGAGTTTCTATGTTTTTTGTAGCTCTTTTCTCTATTATTTGGTTTAGACAGAAAACATTGTCGGTGCACGATCTGCCTGCTCGAAAACCGCTTTGTTCTTCTTCTTCGTTCTGCCTGGAGTCATCCTCTATTAGGTTTCGTAAGATGATTTTTCCATAAAGTCTACTCATGGCGCTAGTACTGAAATTCCTCTATAATTGTTGCAGTTCGTCTTATCTCCTTTTTTATGGATTGACGAGATGTATGCTTCCTTCCAAGGTTCTGGTAATGGATGACCATTTAGGCAATTGTTGATAATAAATATTAGATTGTTGTGAAGTTTATCTGTTCCGGTTTTAAAAATTTCCACACATATGCCCTCCGGCCCACTCGCTTTGCCATTTTTAAGATCCATAATAGCTTTTTTACCGTTTCTACCTGTATCCTTACTTCCTCCCCATGAACATGTATGAGACCTGCTGGATCGTCACCTAGATATTCCTGTCGTATTTCTGTTAATAGTTTTTTATAACAGTTTTTCCACTCTTTTAGATTAATTGTTTGCGGAAATGCGTTATCCTTTCCTGTATTTTTAAGGGCACCTATGAAATTCCAGATTTGTGCATTTTCTCCCCCCGATGTACGTGTTAATATATTGAAATTTTTTGTCCCATACCTTATTCTTCTCTGTCGTTATAAGTCTCCGGTCCTGTCTCTTTATTTCTTTAAAAGTTGCATGGTCTTCTTCCGATTTTGTGTTGAGCCATTTAAGGTATATCTTTGTCCTCGTTCCGCCATATTTTCTTACTTGATCTAATCTCTTTTACTCCAATCGCTTTGGCTGCTGGATGTAAACTCTCAATAATGTTTTCATATACGTCAGTGAACGTGGAGCTTGGCGTATCTATTAATTCTTCATCCAATCATTTTTGGTAAAGTTGTTTCGTACTAGCATTCGCGAAGCTATTGACATCATATCTGGGCAGTTCCAAGGTTTCCATTTTTGCAATGTCTTCCAGGTTTGTATTTGGTCCTATGTTCTTAAATGTAATAGAATTTTGGCTCTTACTAGATAGTGATCCGATCCACATGTGATTCCCCGAAGAACACGTACATCATTACATCGTAACATCGACTCTTGTTTGCTTATTTCATAATCGAGAATTGTCTTAAGATTGCGAGTATTCTGAATCCAGGTATATCGGTGGATATCTTTGTGTTTATAGAAACCATTGTTGATTTTGAGGTTGTAGATTTCACATAGTTCTATTAGTCTGTGGCCGTTGTCGTTAGCCGTTGGTTCACCATATTGGCCTACTACCTTACTGTCCGTTGTACACCCAGTTCTACTATTAAAGTCTCCGAGTATAATAATTTCTCTGTTATTGCCAATATTTGCTACAGTTTCTTCCATTTTTTAAAAAAATTCTTGTTTAGTGGCAACTCTTTCGCCGTCGGAAGGTGCATATGCGGCTATTACGGTGCATTGTGTCCATTAAGTTGAATGTTCATTGTTAGAATATTCTCATCATAATATTAATATTTTAAAAACTTTTTGACACCTTATTCGACATTTTGTTTGATATGTATTGTGTATATACAAATTTTGAATAATTCTTGTAGTTAACCGCATCTCGAAATTTTTTATGCTGAGTTTTCTAATTTTTAGGTTTATCATTAATTAAAAAATATATGTATATATTGAATTATTTTGACAAACACCATTGGAATCGCTCAAGTTTTTTGTACAATTCTGTAAAAAAATAAGCTTATGTAGTTTTCTAGATATTACGATGTATATCTCAAAAAACATAAATTGTTAATATAAAGGTTTTTAAATAAAACCCCGACATCTACCCCCATCCCGGGATTATTTTTGTACGAATGGTGGATAATTATGCCTCAGAGGTCCAGATACAGCTACACTAGATGCAAAAGTGCCTATTTAACGCGTGCAAAACGAGTTTATGTTAATCTCCTCCCACTTCGGATGGCCAGCAATCCGCGGATATAGTCAGAGACTGAAGTTGATGTTTTAGATTCGCGATGCTCGGGCGGCGATATCTATAGTGCGAGAGCTTATATTATTATTGAAACGTTCAAGCATATTATCTTTTTAATACTTTTGTAATTTTGTGGTTTAGAAATCGCCTGGTTATTAGTGCCTTTATTTACATTGTCCAATTAGAAATGTGTAATCATTATTTAAATTACTTCGAGATCCTGTAAGGTTTTATTATTAACATTTATAATTTTTTAGATAGTATAGTAAGTTTAACAGTTCCACGCAATAACATATTTCATTAAGAGTTTGAAAATAAAGATTTTCCTTGCGCGCGTGAAATATCTGGGCGTATAATGAACAATATTTTATATTACAGTTTTCTCAAAAGCAACATAAAAACTTTTTTCAAGGCAATCTAATCTAAATTTAGATTAATTTATTATATTTTAAAGTTAAATATCCCAAAAATAGCAGAACGAAAGATCAATAAACTATATATTTTTGAAATCAGGATATGAAGGCTCTTATTATTGTAGAATATATAATATGGAATCTTCTACTTATAAAAATAATTTTGGTTTTATTAATTTATTAATTTGTTTTGTCATATTCGTTTGTTTATTTTGATAGGTCCAAAATAATATGGGAAGGATACTTTAACTTAAGTATAAACAGTTTTTTGTCAACTAAAGTTGATTATGCATGAATTATTCCGTATGCTGCTTTCGTGCGCTGACCTGAAAAAAACTACTTTACTTTATTGCAAAAATAGATTGAAAGGCGTTTTCAGGAAAGTATATTAAAAAAATAAGTTGCTTAATTGTTGGTTTCTTTTAATGACATACAAATAATGCAATCATGATGACGTAAACTCGAGGCCCGGAGCAAAGTTATATTTACATTTATAGTATGTGATTTTCAGTTTACTTGCCAGTTCTATGGGTTATAAAGATAATACATCAATAAAAAACTTTTTGATTACATACCTATACAAAATGTTACAAATAAAGCGTCTAATATTTTTATGAAAATAATGATTTTTATTTTTGGTTACACTTTCGCAACATTCAACATATTTTTTTCTAGATTAATATATATTTCTTTATATTTTGTCTCCACAAGAAATAATATAACTGCATTGGCGCGGGCAATGTTTTCGCACGTCTTCAAATAACCGTTGCTAGGCACGGTGCAGGCAGTTTGAGTTTGAGACCGTACACGATATTTGACACTCTTTCGCATCTGGTGTGGGTTATCTGGATCAGAGGCTAAGTAGTAGTTATGGGTTGTAGCTTTTCACCTTTAAGTGACTTCGAACTGAACGATACCTACCTAAATATTTAACAGTATAAATAACTAATAATAATTTAAGTTTTTTACATAACATGCATTAACAACAACAGCATAAACAGACATTTTTTAATGGCTATAGAAATTGTTGAAAATAATTACCAGTTTCTCTAACACATAATTCGCACATTTTAGTTATTCATTTTAGAGCGTTCATGGGTATTATTGGACCTCTTTGTAAATTTTGAAATGCGAAGGTAAAGGCTTCACGAAGTTCATGTGGGTTGCGGTGGCGCTTGGCGCTTGTTTTGTAAGTAACCTCACAAAAAAGATCCAAAATAGACAGATTGGGTAATCACGGGGGCCATCATACTGGTCCATGAGTGCCTAACCATTTCCCAGGAAAATGGTTATCTAAAAAGAAGCAAATTGTCTGTG
Source organism: Pissodes strobi (assembly GCA_016904865.1). Taxonomy (NCBI): domain Eukaryota; kingdom Metazoa; phylum Arthropoda; class Insecta; order Coleoptera; family Curculionidae; genus Pissodes; species Pissodes strobi. The sequence continues at coordinate 94,628 of MU182702.1, forward strand.
AATTATGAGCCGGCGCTCCATCCTGCTGAAAATATATAGCGTTCAAGCCGGCTAAGGGAACATCATCTCTCAGGAGTTCAGGAACTACATCTCCCAATATAGATACCGGCCTGCTAATAGCCTTCCTTCATAAATTCTATATTCTATTTGTCCACCCATAATGAAACATGCGACGCTGAAACTGAACCTACCCTGCTGCTTACGCTCAAATATGAGGTGAGGATTTTATTGTTGCCAGTGTTTAGTATTGTTTCTGCTAAAAATGCCAGCACTTAAGAAATACGCCTCATCGGACCATATTACTGAAGGAGCAAAATGTCTGTATACTTGATTTTTTTCTAGATACCAATTATTGCAAAAAATTAGCCGACGGTTCACATCCCCAGGTTGTAAGTGCTGAACAATATGTTATTACGCTCTTTCTGTGCTTCTAGTGGGCGCAAACCTTCGCTCCAGCTTAGAAGGATCTGGGAGTGAATAATCTCAAATCGAAAGAATGAATGAGTTTACGTATGTCAATGCGTAAAACGAGTTGTCGCCGAGCGTATAAATTAGGTCATAGCTCAAATGTCAGAGAGTAGGGGGTGGGCGATTTATTTAAGACGCCACAGGCTTGTAGACAGCACAAGCGAGAAATACCCCAAAGTTGAAATATGGAACTTGTTTTAGCTTAGGCTTCGCGACAAAATAAATGAATACCAAAATTTTTTTCTTTATTTCTATCAAAAAAACCGATCAATAAAACAACAATAATAAGTTAGAAAATTAGATCAGGTATATATAAGCCGGCAATTTATCAGTATTAATAATGGAAACATAATTACCCAAAAATTTATCAAAAATCAAAGTAGGCATAAAGCAAGTACCCAAATTAACCGAAAAAAAAAAGAAAATCGGTGAGAAATTCAAAAATGAATCAAAAATAACTAAAGTAAATGATAAACAAATACTCGACTATCAAACAAAAGTAAATCAAGAACGTTTCAATTATTGAGCGAAACTAATAAAAAAACAGCTTCTGTAGGATCGGTTTTATTACCTAGGAATCACGTATCACAGCTGGTCAAGAAAAAAAGATTAAAGCTGAGAAAATTCCAGTAAATCAATTCTTATGGTTACACTGTATTTTTAAACGAGAAAAGAAAGGCTTCACTCGGTTACTTGAAGAGATAAATTACACGCTTTATCTTAACAAACGCCGAAATATTCAATCGTAATTTGTGGCGACCGCTTTATACAATAATAATAGAAGAAAAAGCGTCAATATGGTAGGCAAATTCAAGTTACTCGAATATTCACTTAATCAAAGACCAATTCACGTCATTCAATCATGAATCATGATCCGTTACAATGCCGTATTACTAACTAACTATGGTTATTCGGTTCAGTTAAGCTACGTTGATAACTGCCGTAAAAACAATATATAAAAAAAAAACTAGTTAGACATGGCGTTATTATAGCCACCAATCAATTACACACCTTAACGTATGTCGATTCACGCGTAAGTAATCCGCTCCCCGGTCAAGTTACCGGTAGGACAAAGATAATAAACAATTCGTCCGAGTAAAGAAAATATCAAAGGCCGCAATAAAAGAAGCAATTAAAAATAAGGTAAAGTCTACTAGGCCATATCAACACTAGTAGTTATCTGACATACAATTATCTAACGTAAGCGAGAAATCGTGAAAATTGAGAATAATAATAAAAACTAGTTCGACCTACAACGTTACTGCGTCAGTCAATTAAAAGTTAAAAAAAATTGATCCAAAATCTGATTTGTTCTAGATCGAACGGATCTAAGAATTTGAATAAAAAATGAAGTAAAGCATCTTAGGCTCGACAAGGTTCCCAAAAATTCAAAGTTCATTTAAAAGAAAATATGAATGACTAAATGTTACCTTAATTAAGGAGAAAAAGTTAAAAGTTAATCTTTGTTCGAAAACAAAGCCAAAAAAATAATAATTAGAGATCGTAAGTTAATTACAGACTATTGTCGCAAAATATATGGCTAGAAAAAAAAAATAAAATAGAAATTGCTCACTTGGCCGATAGTCGCTTCCAGAAAAAACTGCTCACTTTAGAAAGAAGACTTCCTTGACAGGCGAAGGACTGCAAGGCTCTATATAGGTAGTACCGCTAGACAGGGGTAGCCAAGGAACACCCTGTCGCTAACGATGCTCGTCGATAGCAATGAACAACCCGACGGCGACGGTAGCAATGGATCCGACGCCGACGCCGACGGTGAATTAAACCAACGGTAGCAATAGACCCAACGAGAGGAGTAGACCCGACGGTAGAAGTAGTCCCAACGGTAGCAGTAGGCCCAACGGGAGGAGTAGACCCCACGGTAGAAGTAGACCCAACGGTAGTACCCTGTGAAACAACACATATTCGAGGTTCCTCACGTAACTCCTAATGGACGAGCATTATAACTCGGTAATCAAAATCAACCATCAAGGAAAAAGAGAAATCAGAATTTAAAAAAAAAACAATAATTTACCTGTGTAGGGGTAGCCAGTTGCTTATCGCTAGATGGCTCTCAGTTGGGCAAGAAGGCCTCTGTAAGAGATTAAAAAGGGAATTAAAAATCCGCCCACGTGCGTCACAATGTTAAAATGATGGCGTTCACAGAAAGACAAAAAATGCACAAAAAAAACTGAACTCACCTTGCAAAAGCAGCATTCAAATCCCACAAAGGGCAGTTTCAGACACCAACACTTAAGAAAAGATAAGACACAACTAAAGACTGAAACTGTTAAAATGACCCGGTTGGAAAAATGCCATTAATAGGTAAAAATAAAAATTGATTCCAACCGGGGTCTAAAATGACTGCTTGACTCACAAGATCGTCGTAAAGAGTGACGCCAAGCGATCGGAAACCTAGAAGTAGCAAGCCGCACGAGAATTCCCACCTCGGAAAAAACTCGCTCCACTATTGAATACACGGCACGACAAATCACATGTTCCTCTCAATAATTCATCCCAGGGAATTAGACGATAAAACCTGGGATTTCGATGTACAGGCATCCACCAAAAAAACTACACGAGTAGCCAAAAGGACATTGTCATTAAGCCACTTTAATTAATAGAATTTCCCAATTATTCAGGGGCAACTAATTAACTGCGCGCGCCATGCTCAACCCGTCAACCAATCCAAAACAGTAGGCTACGAAAGCCGGAAACATTAGAAGGCAATCGACTTTGTTTTCACACGCCAAATTTAATTGGTTGGAAACCGAATTGTTTAGCAATGCGGATTTATTTAATTTCTCGATCGAGAGAACGTCGAAGCCAGATTATCTACGGGGGGTTTTCGCCATTACCTATTAGTGCGCTCGGAACTACATAAAGGGCGACAAGTTCTACGGTTATTTACGCATCGATATACGCTAGACAAAACGGCCTGTGACAGTGTGTTTTGTAGGGTCTAATCTTATTTTTTTTAAATAATTGCTGGGCTCTGCTTTTAATGACCCCAATTTCTTCTTCAATGGCCCTACATCATGTTGATGGATTTGCCTCCACTACGGCTAAAACATTGGTCTCATTTATTTCTTCATTTTCCTTATGGCATGCTTTTGGTCTTGGTTGCGAAAATGATCCATGATTAATTAAATTATTAGTATGGAAAACAGATCAGAGAACGGCTGTCTTCTTTCCTGATATCTATAATAAGTATAAAGATAAACAATAATACAAAACAATTAGGGACTGAATTAAGAAAATGTGTACCCGTTTAGCTATAGTTCTGAAATCTCATGCGAATTTTCATTGAATTGTATGTAGCAGACCAACATATCATACTTTTCAAACTTCTGATATACTCCCATTTCAGCCATTTCTTTAAACAGAAAATACAATTTTAAACTTATAACTTGCCAGTCATCCTTAAATATTGTTTTAACAAGCGATCTGACATTGTCATTTTCTTTTGTTTACAAAATTTTCTATTGCCATGGCTTATAAGCTTAGTTTATTCACCTAGTTTTAAAAATAAATAATATACTTTTACATATTTTTGGAAAGCACAGAAAATGCATAATTTAACCAGTAAAAAATATACTGAATGTTCCATTAAAAAAAAAAACATATATTTGCTTTATAACTTGAAAACGGATGGCGCAAGAAAAAAACAAACTACGCCAACGTACGTAAAAGACAACTGAGATGACAAAAGTTATAATTTTTGTTGACCGCATGTTTAGTTTCACCAAAAAGTAGCATGGTGTTGGGAACACAGCAACCCTCCATCTTTAAAATTAAGCTAGATACCCTATAGAAGTGTCGAAAAATGGACACCCTGTACACTGATATGTGACCATGTTAGCATCATCACGAGATTATTAAAATCTTCATCTACTGATGATGCATGCCTAAAAATTATGTTTCGGTATTGTGGATAAAACTGTGTGGTAGGGCATTTTACCGAAGGTTCCAAACCCCAAGTTGGTTAAAATTCGATACAAAAAAGGCAAACTGAATGTATAGGTTTCGATAACTCTTAAACCAAGCACCTGCTTGGCCTAAAGGCGAGGTATCCGAGTGCGCCTACACTCGGGATACCTAAGTAAGTTCAATTAATTAATTAAATCCTACAAGTTACCACTGTAATTCATGGCAAGGGAACCTATAAATCTGGAGCACCTGGGTTTACTGCAGCCTGCCCGGCGCCCAACTGCAATTTGAAGAAGCCATATACTAATATGTAGGTATTCTACTCCCTATACCTTAATACCGGATTACCATAAGTTCCATCAGATAAGTGTGTATAAGTGAGAGAAGCTTTCGTGGATCTTTGTAAGGTCAGTGTGCAGCCAAATTATTATCTTATTCACTCAGAATTTCAAGAACGACATCAAAATGTAGCATTTCAGGATCTATTTGTATATTTATTATATCATATCCATATCCAAATAAAACAAAGTTACCTAGGTACTCTAAAAATTAGACTACTGTTTCTAGCTAATGAATAAAATTACAGGCAGGAAAAATTAGGCAAAAGTTTCAAATCCTGAATTTTGAAAATTCGGCAACATAGGTTGTGCTAAAAAAATGGGGGTGCCACGCCCTGATGTCACATTTTTTATACAGTTTGGGTGCGCCACTGAGCTTACTTGTTATATTGTTTTTGATAAATCATGGGATTTAACCTTAACCAACCTTCATAATTCTTAATAGGTTACATATTTTGAATTCTAAATTTTAATGCCTAATTACAGGGAATCAAAATAATCATACCATAATAATAGTATTATGGTATGATTATTTTGATTTCCTGTAATTAGGCATTAAAATTTAGAATTCAAAATATGTAACCTATTTTTTTCATTTCACAGAAGAAACTTAAGAATTATGAAGGTTATTTAATTATTTTTAATTTCCAGCAACACTGCTGACAAGACGAAAGTATCCCAGGAGGAAACAGTTGCGTTATAATATTATTGATAACCAGTTGCATGACTTATTTATTTGGTACCTACTAATGTTTTGCTTTTTCAATTTTACAATTGAAGCTTGAAGAAATAAGGTGGCTAAATGGGCTTTTTAAAAAACGAAAAACGAAAATTCTAATTTAAATACGTTACGAAAGGTAAGATATAGAGACCAACACTTTCAACTTGGCTCCAAGCCCCCATTGTCAGAAGTTAATTAAGCTGTTTAAATTATCTATATTCATTACAGCACCTTTCTTTACGAAATTATAATCAGGCTAAGGAGAAAAGACGAAATCTAATTATTAATGTTGCAGGTAAAGATGATATTTTTACAAATTTCCCTTTACGCCATTAAAACTTCGCTAAAGCCTAATGTACAATATTCAAAAGCAATTCTTCATGGTTGTCTTCTTCGCAAGTTTTATATTTGTTACCTAATAGGGCAAAATATGTTTTCTTTAAAATTTAGATTTGGTGGCTAGAAACTAATATGATTTTAAATTAGGTGCTATCATCAACTATGAACTACATACCTAGTTGTTTTAAATAACTCTGTCATGTTGCAAGATCTTGCAATAAACGATTTATCAGACATAATATCTACATAATTTACAAGCAAAACGTATTAAGTAAAACATAAAAAACCCTTGACAAGACGAAGTTCTAAATGGATATAATATAAGAATAATAAATACAAATATTTGGAAAATAGAATTTTTGTGGCATATCTTTGATTAAAAAAACCCTATTTTCTTCGTAAGAACTTTCAGCTTAAACCCTATAATTACAGAATATACGTGAATAACATCCACATCGGCAAGTTGCATAGGCAATATTCTTTCCAATTCGGATTTTGGAACAACTGCGACCCTAGAAATCTTTCTATTAGAATGCACAGCGCTAGAAATTGCTTTTCAACTTTAATTAGAAAAATCAAACCCCAAGTATATAAAAGAATTATTTCTGAGGAAAACAATAACAGTTTTTGATCTGCCCCAAAGATCAAAATATCGATAGAGATGCATGCACAGTTCACCGCCAATGGATTAATCAAGATCATATGCTGTCTTTATCGCCCTTCCAGCGATATATTGGGCCAATCACATCACAATTATATCATTTATTTTCTTCTATTTGTTAAACAATTAACAAATAGATTTGTTGTCGTTTATTGAAAAAAGTTGTTGTTTTTTGACGTCTAATTTTCGATTACGGACTGAATCAGTGCCCTTGTCTTGGTTTTAAAAAAATCAGTTCATTAATTTCTTACTAGAATAAAAATTAATTAATACTCTCCCCCTCGAAATTTCGGAAGAAAAAAAGGTATGTCACTTGAACATTGAAAACAGCGAAAAGCTTGTGATTTGAGAAAGTTTCTTTACCCGATTTTCCAAATTTGGCACTCTGCGAAGAACAGTTGCCTACGCCCTAAGTTTTGTTCACAATATCTCAAATCTGGATAAAAAAAAACTTACTGATACTCTATCAGTGCGGGAACTGCAAGGTGCTCTTGTAAAGATAGTCCAAGTTATCCAAGAAACACATTTTCAACAAGAAAGGTCCCAGCACTTTCATGGACGTCTCATACGAGACAAAAACATTCTCAGTCTGAAGCCCTTCTTAGATGAGAATAATATTATCCGAGTAGGGGGACGTTTAGAGCATGCTGACATTCATTTTGATCAAGACATCCCATGGTGCTCCCTCTAGAAATCGCATCGTTAATGCTGGTCCTGGAACATGAGCGACTAGGACATGCTGGGCCGCAAAATGTTTTGTCCAATTTTCGCTTGAGGTTTTGGCCTTCAAATGGCTTAAAGAAAATTAAGTGCAAATTTAAAAAATTTATGACTTGCTTTCGATTCTGCGCTAGACCTGTGCAGTAACTTATGGCCCATCTCCCGAAAAATCGTGTTGCTGTCACACGCCCCTTATTTCGAACAGGTTTAGTATATTGTGGTCCTATTTTGATAAAGTCAAGCAATCTAAGAAAAACTCCAATTACCAAAGCTTATGGCTGCCTATTTGTTTGCATGACCGCCAAAGCCCTGCATTTAGAATTATTATTCAACGGACTTTCAACTGAAGAGTTCATTGCAGTTTTAAAAAGATTTGTTTCTCGACGTGGCAATCCATTCCAGATTTTCAGCGATAATGCCACCAATTTTTTGGGTGCTTCAAACCAACTTAAAGAACTGTACGACTTCTTTCAACAAAAAGGAAATTGCCGCTGCCTAAGGGAATAGGTACTTGTCGTCAAGTGAGACCGAATTTAAGTTTATTCCTCCAAGATCTCCAAACTGGGGAGGACTGTGAGAAAGTGCGGTAAAGAGCACAAAATATCATATTAAAAGATTGATTGGCGAATCTCATCTCATCTTTGAGCAGTGCTGACTCAAATCGAAGCCATATTGAACTCCCGGCCGTTATGTGCTACTGATCCGAATGATTTGCAAGCCTTGACCCCTGGTCGCTTTCCAGTTGGGTCGCCCTTGACGGCTTATTAGGATAAAGATGTTACTCAAATTCAACGAAACCGCTTATCTATCTGGCAAAGGATCTCACAGGTTCAGTACGGCTTCTGGAAGAGGTGGAAAGAGACTATTTCAAACGTCTTCAAATTCGCCCAAAATGGGCAATCCCTCAATCAAGACTGGCGATTTGGTACTTTTAATGGACGATGAGACCCCCCTCTAAAGTGTCCTTTGGCTCGTGTGATTCAAACAAACAAAGACATAAAACAAGAGCGGTCGAAGTCCAAACACAAGGTGGTGAGAGGCATATCGAAAATCTGTCTTCTACCCATAACCAAAGCTGCATCTAGCTGACTTCGAGTGCTGATGGTTATTTAAAAACTAAATATTCCTCAGTGTATTGCTTGCTAGTTGTTTGTATTCATGTCAGAACACAATTTCGCATTGTTGAATTCGTTTGATAGTTACTGCTAATACTCCATTTTCCATTCCATTTGACAATGACAAGTCATGGTGTCTCGTCTTACTCCCATAGCCACAACAAGGCCGCGCAGTGTTGACAGCTCGCTCTCATGATTTTGAAATCAGGTCGAACCATTCTATTGATTTGCTTAATCTCTAGCAAGCAGCTGTACAAGTAGCGATGCTAAAAGCCCAGAACCTTCCTGAAAGGACAGCCAGACCTCATCGGAGAGGATAGCAGAGTATATTTAGCGAGAAAATTATAATCAATGCTTGTTTTAAGTAAATTAGATAGTGAGAAATAGTTTCTTTATGGTAAATGAATCGTGAATGAATGAATACCAAGCCTAGTTTATATTGTGCCAATCACCTCCCAATTTTATTATATCATTTAATTTCTTGTATTTGTT
>MU182702.1:127681-148694 GCA_016904865.1 Pissodes strobi
AGCTATAGAGTATCCAATAAAAACAATGAGGCATAGAGAAATATTGAAGTTTTGCTAAAACTTGCTACACAGAGCATAGACTGCAGGTTTCTAAGCAGAATACTAATCTGCTGAATCTGGGGTTAATTTTGTTGTCAAATATTTTACAAACGAATAGCTATCGATGTGCAGTTTGCGGAATCTAACAAAAAAATAAATCCTTTGTTGAGATTTTCTTTGCTTTCAAACATCTTTTTTACAGGGCGTAATAAAGAAGTTTGGTTTACTAGCCAAATTTTTTTATATTGCCATTTTTCTCCTTTTTTAGAGAGAAAATTAAATTTCTCAAATTTTTCATATACATCTTTTTATATGAAATTTCGTTTTTTTCCTAAAACACTGGAAATGTCAGGTTTTTTTATGCTAATAGTAGTTAGTGAGTTTGGTAAGAGAATATTTTGATAGGGGATTACAATACCCTAGGTCTGCCTATTTTGCATTTCCTGATGACCTCTGCCCATAATCTGTCACGAATTGCAGAATATTTTTATTTTATTTTTTGTGTTATTCTGTTACTAAAATAAGATTAAATACGTTATATAAAATATAAAAAAAACACTTTTTTAACTTTTTCAATTTTTGAAAACTCCCCAACTTAGTTTTATTTACTATTCTTCAGCAATAATTTATTTTAAGCAACACTTTTTCTACAAGTGTTTTGATTTTTTATCAAAAAACTCAGATACAGATTTAAGAGAATGAAAACACAATCATATATTTACTATTTATTTAAAAGCATGATACTTTTCACAGGCAAATAATGCAGATGTTACAAAAAGGCTATGTAGCTGTTTTCATACACTTTTTGAAGTGAATACTTCTTTGGTTTCATGAGAGTGACTTTTAAAGGCCGCGTCACAAGACGGTTTATTATATTTTCGTCTCGAAAAAGAGAGAAAGTATATAGTCCTCTCATACCTCTGATGGCACACCGAACACACCCAAACTATACTATGGTATAAGTATGTAACTAAGTGAAACTAACCGAAAGTTGATTGGCCGACTAACCAAAACTAACCATATCTAGTAAAATTGACTATATCGTATCGGAACAAATGAGTAATGCGATGTTAGCAACATGGTCATGCCAGGGCATATTGCTGTTGACCGAGATACCCAGTAGTATAATTGACGAGGATGATTGAAGGGATGGTCGATCCTCAAATAATGATGTCAGAGCACGCCGTATTGACTTTCATGGTAAAGGTGGCTCCTTGGGTTTCTAGCAGCATTAAGGTAATAATTTAGGGAATAATCCTGTTTACAGTTAGACGGTACCCTAGAGACGTATTACCGCAGACCAGAGCAGATTACAGCATTTAATTCAGACCTAGATAAAGTTCAAACTTAGGGCGACAGAAATCTGGTCTAGTTCAATGCAGCAAAGACCCAAGCAGCCACGTTTATCAAGAGGGCGAATACGGGCCCTGACATTATTATGGCAGGATCGACCATTCCTTCATCCTCGTCAATCGGACTGCTGGGTGCCCCGGTCAACAACAATATGTCTTGGCATGACCACGTTGCTAATATCGCAAAATCAGCCTCCCAAAAGCTTGGTGTGCTATTTCGCAACAAAAACTGTATACACCCCAGCAGTTGCTCTTGCTCTACAAAGCGCAAATAAGACCGTGCTTAGAATATTGCTCACATATCTGGGGAGCCGCACCAAAGCACACCCTAAAGCTGCTGGATTCCATTCAGAAGAGAGCTGTGCGTCTTGTCTTGTCGGCGAACACCGCAGAAATGTGGCCGAGATGTCACTGTTTTACAGATACTTTCACGGTAGATGTTTCCAGAGGATTTGGCCCACCTCATCCCGCCCCTGACAACGCTTGTCAGACAGTCACAACAGACGGCAGGAGCGCACCAGTTCGTCGTACAACTGGAAACGCCTAGAAGATCGCTTTACAAGAACTCCTTTGTCTGGCGCACTGCATCAGTGTGGAACTCACTCCCGGAACATCTATTTCCCCCTAATTACAGCCTACAACTACTTAAGAGCCGTGTCAATCAACATCTTCGCACACACACCGCTCGTCGAGCGCCATAGCATTTCCCTTTAGTGGGTGTGCACTACCATAAAAAAAAGCTCAGAGTGGCTGGAGCCGAACGAGCCAAAACAAAATTGTAACGCTGTGTTGAACGAAGGTTCGCAGATCACCCGGAGCCGCAAGAGTCGAATTGCCGCAACTGCGGTTCGGGTGGTGAGCAAGGGATATTTTTTCGGCTCACGCGCTTCTTGCTGATGATGTCGATTCCGTCTAGTGAGGCCCGTTTGCGATGGTTGTTGGTTTTGTTGTTTATTTATGATGTCGATTTAGGTTGTTTTTTTATGTTGCAAGTTGCAAGTAAATCATGGAAGGCGAAGTGCTCATAACTTTCGTACAGAACTACGAAAAAATATATAATTTAAAACACTCCCAGTATTGGAGTTTGCAACGTGGAAATAACATATGGGAGGAAATAAATAAGCACATGATAAGACTAAACTCTCGATTAGAAACAAAAACTCTGGGTGCTCACTTCGGAATGAAAAATTCGATGCGTTCTCCTACAGTGTATGCACGCAAAAAAATGCGTTCACATTTAAATTGGACCAAATTCATTAGTTTGGGTTAGTAATCTGCTCCTGTCTGCAGGGAAATGTCTCAGTCGCTGATAAAGGTTTTTCTGATCTAAATTGGGAGACAAGAGTACTGTCACCTGCAAAAATCTAAACAGGATTATTGGTTTCAGTCAGCAGGTCCTTAATATAGATGAGGAACCGAGTTGGTGAAAGTATTGCGCCCTGAGGCACTAATAAATGCACACATTAATGGTAAATGTGTCTTGTGTGAGTTTAACTATTATTTTTCGGTTGTATAAGTGTCAATACACATGCATGTTATAGACCAAATAAAGTAAATTAACTGTGAGATAAGTATAATGGAGATTAATTTCAGATGCATTTCACGTAAGGGCTGAAACGACGTAGGGCAGTTTAATTAATATTAATGAATGGATAATTCATGCCGAGCCGAATGGGTAAGATTTCACTGCCTGTGCTGTTTAATACCTATCCAAAATTTATGGCGATACACGAAACCTTTTATTAATTATTTCAGCTCTGAATAATACATGTTTTACTCCACACAGGTATGTGCAAATGCAGAGCTTGGCCTTATGAATATCACAATGCTATTCTTAACGTCTCGTCTGTCAAAGTGTCAAATCAAACATGCTATCAAATTGGCACCATCGCATCGGTCGTCTGTTCAGTGCTGAAAAATGTTTCAACACGCGTTTGATATAAAGCACATTTTAGTCAAGTTTACTACGCTCTTCTTCCCATTCTTATGAGTGGTTGTTTTCATAACAAGTGCGGAAAGTGATATTTTTCCGCAATCAAAAAGAAGTAGATGAACAATGCGTAGCGGAGTTCGGATATGTTTTAAGTGCGGGAAAGGCACTGTGCATAAGTGTTAGGAACAGTATTTTTCTACGAGCATAAGATAACAAGAGAAAGAAAAACAATTATAATGTTTTGAAGAATATTTAATGAAACCTGAAAGAACTACAACAATTTTGCAAATTGATGAAAAAATTATACTCCTTTTTACAGTATTTATAATTTATTACTGACACGGAATCAGAGAAAACATCTAATATTAGATAGGTGTTAAAACTAACTGGTTCACCTATTGTTGCTTGATATAATCATCATTTATCGTTATACGGGATACTAAAAAATATGTGCTTTTTACTGAAATATCGGGAATTCTAAGCAAAGAGAATAAACTAACTTTCAATGATTTCCAGCGTTGTATAAAATAATTTACAGTTACTAAAAAACATATAAATTTTTCTTACCTACTAGTTTTACTTCACTTTGCCCACGGAAAAGCGTGCACGCGCATGGTCATAGAAAATAGTTATTTATGCAACAAGTGTTTAAAGTGACCGTTTTTATGAGTGGGAATCAATCCCATAAATAAAAAAGGTACTTTACACATGAGTACATAGAAAATTGTTTCTACTACCAAAAAATGTACGAAAAAACAAAAATATTATTAAATCACTTTTTTTTTATGGCAGTGGCACACACACTAAAGGGAGACCCTATGACGCTCGACGAGCGGTGTGCGTGCGAAGATGTTGATTGACACGGTTCTTGAATATTTGTAAGTTGTAATTAGTGGGAAACAGATGTCCTGGGAGTGAGTTCCACAGTGTTGCAGTGCGCCAGACAGAGGAGTTCTTATAAAGCGATGTTCTAGGTGTTTCCAGTTGTACCACAAACTGGTGCGCTCTTGCCGTCTGTCGTGACTGTCTGACAGGAGCTGCCAGGGGCGGGATGAGGCGGACCAAATCCTGGTAACATCTGCCGTGAAAGTATCTGTAAAACAGAGATATCTCGGCTGCGGTGTTCCAGACTATCTCGATTCCGGGTCAACTCCGGGTCGCCGACGAGACGCACAGCTCTCTTCTGAATGAAATTCAGCAGCTTTAGGGTGTGCTTTGGTACGACACCCCAGATATATGAGCAATATTCTAAGCACGGTCTCATTTGCGCTTTGTAGAGCAAGAGCAACTGCTGCAGTGTATAGAGTTTTTTTGTTGCGAAATAGCGCACCATGCTTCTGGGGGGCTGATTTTGCGATGTTAGCAACGTGGTCATGCCAGGACATATTGCTGTTGACCGAGACACCAAGCAGTCCAATTAACGAAGATGAAGAAATGGTCGATCCTGCCATAATGATGTCAGGGCCCGCTGTATTGGCCCTCTTGGTAAACGTGGCTGCTTGAGTCTTTGCTGCATTGAACTGGACCAAATTTCGGTCGCCCCAAGTTTGAACTTTCTCCAGATCTTGATTAATTGCTGTAATCTGCTCCTGTCTGCGGTGATGAGTCTCAGTCGCTGGTAAGGGTTTTTCTGATCTAAAGTGGGAGACAAGGGTACTGTCATCTGCAAAACTGTAAACAGGATTATTTGTTTCGGTCAGCAGGCCATTAATATAGATGAGGAACAGAGTTGGTGAAAGTATTGCGCCCTGAGGCACGCCCGCGTTGATGGTGAATGTGTCCGAGATGTGTCCATCGACTGCAACGTGCAGAGATCGGCTCTTAAGGAAACTGGCAAGCCAGCTGCAGAGAACGGCTTTCAGTCCGAAGGACGGTAGTTTGTTGAGCAGTCCGTCATGCCAAACTCTGTCGAATGCCTTTGAAATATACAACGCAATCGCTCGAGACTCTCCGTAGTTCTCAATTGCCCTACTCCATATATGACTGACATAGGCCAATATATCTCCTGTCGATCTCTCTTTGCGAAAGCCATATTGATTATCGCTGATTATTTTGTTGTTCTCGAGGTACTTGAGTAGTTGCTGATTGACTACACGTTCTATGACTTTGGAGATTTTTGGAAGCAAGGCAATTGGACGATAGTTTGAGGGCGTGGTTTTCTTGCCTTTTTTGAAACAGGTTGCACTCGAGTGACTTCCCAAGAAGGTGGGTAAATCCCTTTTCCGTAAGACAGAGAAAAAAGCCTGGAAAAAACGGGTGTTAGTTCGTTGGCGCAGTTCTTTAATACGATGGCAGGTATTCCGTCCGGTCCTGATGCCTTTTGCGTATCTAGTTCCTTAAGGATTTTATGAATATCACGGTGATGAAATTTGACTTCTGCCATGGTAGTGTTGATGTTCGATATGGTGGGTAGAGTCTTGCCTTGGGGGACGTCTAAGGTAGAGTGCGAAGAAAACATTTTGGCGAGCATGTTTGCTTTTTCCTTGGCTGTAGTCGCCGTGATGCCACGTTCGTCTGTCAAAGGTGGGAGAGACGTTTTTGTAAAGTTGTTACTTACTGCCTTTGCTACCGACCAGAAATTCCTGGAGCCACTGGGGCATTGCAAAAGTTTATTCCTGATCCCTTGATTGTGTTTGTCCTTAGTTTTGTCGATAACATGCGTTTCTCGCTTCGACAAAATAATTGCGATTTTCAGCGGTCTGATTTTGCTGCCAGTACTTGTAGGCTTGCTGTTTCCTACCCACAGCTCTTTCGCATCATCTGTCGAATCAGGGCTTTCCTTTTGATGGTAACTTGATGGAATTTGTATGCTTCCATTCCTGAGGAATTACTTGCGTGATCTTTTCGCAGCAGACTGACGGGTCGTCAGCGCCAAAGCAGACGTCGCGTCGAGCCAAGGAAAATCTAGGTAGAACTCCCTTAGATCGTGCCAGTTTGCAGAATTGTAATGCCAGATTTTGCGAGGCAATGGTGGATCCTTCTGTATGAGTGGCAATTCACAAACCGTTGTAATAAGTTCGTGGTCGGAAGTACCTAATGGCGGACCAACTGTAATTGTGTACTGGTCAGGATTGGTGGTTAGAAAAAGATCCAGGAGGGCGGCGAATTCGCCCCTCTCTGAGATTCGAGTTGGTTCGTCTACAATTTGACTAAGCCCGCAGCTGATAGCAAATGCTTCAGCCTCTCTACCTTCGTTGTCGGTCTTGTTGTGATGTTTGAGCCAGTTGGTGTTGTGGACATTGAAGTCTCCCAGAACGATTATTTCTGAACTGGGGTGATCAACCTGTATTGAATCAAAAGTGGTAGCTAGTGTTGAAAAAAAGCTTTGGTAGGCTCTATCGCTCGGGGGGCGATAGAGACAACATATAAACTAGTTTAATCCCTTCGCGGTGAACTTGAGCCACATGATGTCAAGGTTGTTCGGTTCGAGTGTTTCCTCGCGGTGACATGAAAGGTCGCGTCGAACAAAAAGGCATATTCCGAACTTATGTCTAAATCGGGTATGTAAGTCGTAACCAGGATAGGGATAGTTCACTGTTGTTGTTGTAGAACATACTTGTGTTTCTGTAAGGGCTAGTATGTGTGGTATATTTGCTTGTAGATGTTGGTGTACCGAATTTATGTTTGTATGTAGGCCTCTTATGTTGCAGAAATCAATTCTAAATTGGTTCGGTATCTTTGCTGTCTGTGAAATGCGGAATGAAGGGTTCCCAGGGCCACCCAGCGCCCGGAGATCCGAATGGCCGGGGAGTTTACCTCCGGAATATTTTGTTCCTGGAAGCACCATCATGTCAATAATATTATATTCCTACTGTGGAACCCGGAACCACCAGCGCGGAAGCGGAATGTCATTCGGGAAAACCACTTAGCGCTTCCCAGTTCTAGTGGGGTGGTCTTTCACCGGACGATGCGAGTAGGCGTATGCATCTACCACCTAGGGCCGCTTTCACTGGATGCATCGGCCTCAGACTCATTCCTTTGGTGGTCCCTAGTTTGACAGGGGTAAAAATGGGGTTTGTTGGGTCACCTCCCAGTGATCAGCTCCAGAATTTGTACTTTGGTGTTCTCCAGCCTGGAGGAGGACGATGGGATTTGATGGGCCACATCCCGTGGCAACTCAGAATGGCGGGGGCGTCACTCCCCGTAATCAAACTGCTCTCACCAGTTTGACGTTCCTGCCAGCTAATACAATGCAGCCCCTCCTGTCACAAACTGTCATTGATCAGCTCCAGACTTTGTACTTCGGCGTGCTCCAGCCTGGGGGAGGACAGTGGGATTTGATGGGCCACATCCCGTGGCAACTCGGAATGGCGGGGGCTTCACTCCCCGTAATCAAACTGCTCTCACCAGTTTGACGTTCCTGCCAGCTAATACAGTGCAGCCCCTCTTGTCACAAACTGTCATTGATCAGCTCCAGACTCTGTATTTCGGTGATCTCCAGCCTGGAGGAGGACAGTGGGATTTGATGGACCACATCCCGTGGCAACTCGGAATGGCGGGGGCGTCACTCCCCGTAATCAAACTGCTCTCACCAGTTTGACGTTCCTGCCTGCACTAGGCGTAAAGTAAATTATTTTACGCACTAGTGCGTAAAATATATATTGTTTTACGAACTGCCCTAAATGCCAAAAAATATGTCAGATTTACTTTACGCACTAGTGCGTAAAATAACTTATTTTACGCACTGCACATAAAAAGGCCTATTTTACGAATCTTAGAGAGTGCGTAAAGTGAGTATTTTACGCACGGTAATAGAAAATAGTTATTTATGCAACAAGTGTGTAAGGTGATCATTTTTTTATGAATGGGAATATCCCATGAATAAAAAAGGGTACTTTACACACGCGTAGCATACAAAATTTTTTCTACTACCGAAAAATATATGAAAAAATAAAAATATTATTAAATTACTTTACGCACTAGTGCGTAAAATATTTTTTTTACGCACTAGTGCGTAAAATATATTATTTTACGCACTGCCCTAAATGTCAAAAAATATGTCAGATTTACTTTACGCATTAGGGCGTAAAATAACTAATTTTACGCACTGCACATTAAAAAGGCCTATTTTACGAATCTTAAAGTGAGTATTTTACGCACGGTAATAGAAAATAGTTATTTATGCAACTAGTGTGTAAAGTGACCCTTTTTTTATGAATGGGAATATTGTCGCATGAGCCGTAGGCGAATGCGACAATCCCATGAATAAAAAAAGGGTACTTTACGCATGAGTAGCATACAAAATTTTTTCTACTAGGTACCGAAAAATATATGAAAAAACAAACATAATATTAAAATACTTTACGCACCAGTGCGTAAAATAACTTATTTTACGCACTGCCCTAAACGTCAAAAAATATGTCAGATTTAATTTACGCACTAGTGCGTAAAATAACTTACTTTACGCACTGCACATTAAAAAGGCCTATTTTACGAATCTTAGAGAGTGCGTAAAGTGAGTACTTTACGCACGGTAGTAGAAAAAATACTTTTTAAGTTTATTATCTATTTTTAAACATTTTTTAGTATATCTAAGAACTCTTGGCAACACAAGTTGTGCAGTAAAATATGCATGGGTTTACAGTAACATTCTTTATAAAACGAAATAATATATTTCCGGCAGATGATTATCTCAACCTGAAGCAGATTTCCCGTATTCTAATGGATTATTTGAAAATTATGTAGACTCTATAGCTAATTATTGATGTGTAAAACATCTTACGCAACAGTATGAGGATAAATTTTGGCAAATGGGACGGAAATGTGCATGGGGATGGGGACGGAAATGTGCATGCGGATGGGGACGGAAATGTGCAAACGGCTGTGACATCATAACCATGCGCATTGATTTTACGAGGGCTGCTCAAATATTTGTGCATGTCGATATAGAATAGAAATTCGTGTCTCGAGTAATAGCAGACTCGCTAATTTTTTTTATTACCGCTCTCCTCCTCATTAAATATCGTTCTAACAACATGTATCTTGGGTATCTTTGTTAGTTTTTAACCTACTAAGAACTGACTTATCATTAAAAAAATAGCTAACTTGATGTTTGTTTCAAATTATTGTAATGTTCGTCAAAGTTTTAACTTATTTGCATAATTCTAAGTTTTTATTTGGTATATTTTTCTCTAAATTCCGTTTATTTTTATTGACATTTTTTTTATTTCTTCCTCTAAATTTTAGGTTGTGTTATCTATCAACTGCGATGTATATTTCCACTTCGTTCTCGTTAAAACAAAAGAAAAAAGATCTTTGTTTTCTTTCTTCCCATTTTCCTCTAGTGTTAGATCAGTGTATATAATTACGTAGACTAATTTTTCTTCGTTTATATTACCTTTTTTTGTAAAAATACATTTTTTTACTATGATCAAAGGCATCGAGGTATTTTTCTATCATTTTTTTTTTAGAATACAAGACTGCTATTAAGTTATTTTTTTGTATTTTCAGCTACCTTTTCAGTAGTTTGTCAATTTCTGGACATTGTGATATTTCTAAAAAGTCTTCTATATCTATATTATTCATTGCAACAGGCTTTTTGGTATATACTTCTGTAAGTTCATTATGTTTCTATACATTCTGTCAATTCATTTTTAATTTTTTTTTCATTGGGTCCAGCTGATGCTTCATTGTTTTTTTTTTATAAATATCTTCTAGTCTTCTTCTTCGCTTTCCTCTTGGCAGAGGAGTCGTGATCAAGCTTCGGATTATTTGATTACTCGTTTTACAATCTCTCGCCATTTTCCTCGATTGTAGGCGCTGAGTGCTGGTTTATTGTCAATTCAGTGGATGCCCTTATTTGATCAGTCCAGCGTGTTGGAGACCTACCTCTGGACCTAGTACCTTCTACCCGATACCCGACCCTGGACTATTAGTCGCTCCAGGTTGTCCTGATCTCTTCTCTGAACGTGTCCGAAGTATCTGAAGGTTCGAGCTTGCTCTATTTTGGATAGCCTTTGGGGTTCTCTAACTTCTTCATTTGTTCTTCTTGCTGTCCAGGGAATTCGTAGGATTCTTCTCCAGCACCATAGTACAAACGCGTCAATCTTCCTGCGATCGACAGCCTTCATCAACCTTGTTTCTGCCCCGTAACAAGTTGTCGCCGAGTGTATAAATTAGGCCCCAGCTCAAATGTCAGAGAGTAGAGGTGGGTTGATTTATTTAAGGCGCCACGGGCTTGTAGACAGCACAAGCGAGAAATACCCCAGAGTTGAAATACGGAACTCGTTTTAGCTTAAGCTTCACGACAAAATAAAAGAATACCAAAAATTTGTTAATTTCTCTTTTATCAAGAAAACCGATCAATAGAGCTACAAAGATAAGTTAGACAATTAGATCAGATTTAAATGCCGGAAATTAATCAGTATTAATGATGGAGAAATAATTACTCAAAAATTTAGCAAAAGTCGGTAACAAGTAAATACACAAATATTAATCGAAAACTAAATCAGCGATAAACAAATACTCAAATATTAATTAAAAAATACTAAAGTCTGTGATAGACAAATACTCGAATATTAACTATAAGTAAATCCAGAACGTTTCAATTATTGAGCGCAAATAATAAAAAAATCATATACTTACTGTAGCGGGCCTCTCCGTTGGTATGTTAATCATGAGTTAATTAAATAAAACAGGCAAATAAACAAACAAGAAATCGACTTATTAAGTAATGAAATTTCACAGCTGGTCATAAAAAAGAAAGATTAAAGATGAAAAAATGACCAGTAATTTCAGCGGATCAATTTTTATGGTCATATCCATATTTCAACGAGAAATGGTAGGCTTTACTCGGTGAAATAAATCACACGCTTAATCTAGACAAACGCTGAAATATACTCGTTATGTCGTTGTGGGAAAATTCAAGTAACTCGAATATTCACTTAATCGAAGACTAACTCACGGACGTCGAATCATGATCCGTTACAGGGCCGTATAACTAACAAACTATGTCTATCTGGATATCAGTTAAGATACGTTGGTAACTGCCGCAAGACAATATAAAAAAAAACTAGTTAGACCTGTTATTGTAGCAACCCATCAATTACATACCTTAACGTATGCCAACTTAAGCTTATGTAATCCATTCCGCGGTCAAGTTACCAGTAAGACAAAGATAATGAACAATTTGTTCGAGTAAAGAAAATATCAAAGGCCGCATTAAAAAAAAAGAAATTAAAAATACCGCAAAGTCTACTAGGCCGTATCAACAGTAGTAGTTATCTGATCTACGGGTATCCAACGTAAGCTAGAAATCGTGAAAAACTGAGAATAGTAATAAAAACTAGTTCGACCTACAACATTATTGCGTCAGTCAATTAAAAGTTCAAAATTTAATCCAAAATTTGATTGGTTCTAGATCAAACGGATCTATCTGAATTTTAGAATTTGATTAAATAAAATCAAGCTTCTTAGGCTAGACAAAATTAGCCCAAAATTCAAAGTTCATTTAAAAGAAAATAAGAATAAACTAAATGTTACCTTAATTAAGGGGGTAAAGTTAAAAAGTTAATCTTTGTTCGAAAACAAAGCCAAACAAAATAATAATTAGAGCTCGTAAGTTAATAACACGCAATGATCGCAAAATATTTATATAGGAAAAAAATAGAAATTTCTCACTTGATTCATGATTAGTTCCTCAGGCAGCTTCCAGAAAAGAACTGCTCACGATAGAAGGAGGCTTCTTTGACAGGTGAAGGACTGCAAAACTCTATATAGGTAGTACCGCTAGAGAGACGTATCCAAGGAACACTCTATCGCTAACGATGCTCGTCGATAGCAATGAACCCGACGGTAGCAATGGATCCGACGGTAAGAATAGACCCAAACGGGAGGAATAGACCCAACGGTAGTAATAGACCCAACGGGAGGACCCTGTGTAGGGGTAGCTAGTTGCTTATCGCTAGATAGCTTTACAGTTGGGCAAGTGGGCCTCTCGCTAAAGCAGCATACAAATCCCACAAAGGGCAGTTTCAGACACCAACACTTAAGAAAATATAAGGCTCAACTATAGACTGAAACTGTTAAAAATGGCCCGGTTGGAAAATCCCTTCAAAGGTAAAATCAAAAAATGATTCCAACCGGTACCCAAAATAACTGCTTGACTCACAAAGGTCGACATAGAGTGTAACGCCAGGAGATCGGGAACTCGAAAAGCAGAGTATCCCCACTTCATAAATCTCGCTCCACCAATGAATGCATGGCATGACAAATCACATGTTGCTCTCAATAACTCATCGAAGGGAATTAGGCGATGGAAACCTGGGATTTCGATGTATAGGCATCCACCAAAAAAAACTACTCAGAGTAGCCAAAAGGGCATTGTCATTAAGCCACTCCAACTAAGAGAATTTCCCAATTATTCCAAGGCAAATAAATAACTGCGCGCGATGCCCAACCCGACAACCAATCCAAAAGAGTATGCGCTACGAAAGCCGGAAACACTAAAGCCACCGACTTTACGTTCGGGGTGCCCACGCGCCAAATTCAATTTGTTCGAAATCGAAATCTGTTTAGCAACGCAAATTTTATTTTAATAGTCTCGATCTAGAGATCGTCGAAGCGAAGCCAACCAGAATCTACGAGGGTATTTCGCTAGTAAATACGAATGCGCTCGAAGCCATATGAATGGTGACGAATTCTATGAAACCCAAAGCACAACCTTTATGCAACAAATTATATTATATATAATTACCTGTTTTTTATTAGGCTAGCAAAGCGTTTCAAGCTGTTGCTGTCGAATTTGAAATAGGGATTGGCTTAAGCTGGGGCCACACAGTGTGTCAAACGTTAGATCCAATGTTGGATATAATGTTGGAGTCAAGTTTGGACTCAAAATCAGCAACTAGCATTTGACAAGTTGCTTCTGCCGCTGCCACACACAACAGGAGAACGTTGGATCCATCATTAGAAGTCAACATTCGGGAGTACTTGTCGCTATTTTCACTTCCATGATGCTTTCGGCTATAGCCCGGACCTTTTTGAGCTGCATCTTTTTCTTTTTGAAAATATTTGAAATTTGCGTCCATTTCGATTTGTGCTGGATTTGTTAAAACAAGGGAAATGGACGACACTGTAAGCTGCTGTCGTGGCTTTATCTTGTGAAATATTAGTGTTACAATAAAAAAAGAGATTTTTATACACATGCCTTGAACTGCGAACAAGAATACAAACCAAATCTATCAATAATGAAATTAAACTATCGATAGACATGAATCACTCGTGTAGCCGTTTGTCAAATGTTGCTTCCAACGTTTGAAGCATCCTTTGACGCAGATAAAAAAGTACCGACACTAGGCCGAATGGCTCCAGTATCCAACGTTAATGCGTGTAATTCTATGTAAAATTTACACGGCCACACGATATCGAAGTGGCCAACGTTGGAAGACGTTTTGAGCCCGCCGGCCGCCGTCTGTAGACAATTCCTTATATAGATATCAACTAGCCACAATATGAAACAATAAAATACTTGAATCTGAAGGTTTATTCTCTACAAAACTAATATAAAGCAGTATGATATAACGAGAAAAAAAAATACATTTTCAAGGAGCCAAAGAAGAAGAGCAATTTGATGACCGAAATATCAAAGCTCAATTTTTCTTCTATTAATAACTAGACAAATTAATGACTGATTTTTCAAAAAGACGACAACCATATATATTCTTAAATAAGGCCTTTGATTTTCTTAGAAAATTCGCCAATTTAGAGTATATCTATATGAACGAATTACTTTCAAATGTGGAACCATAGCATTTATTACAATAGCTATTTTCTGTAGCAAAAAAAACTATATCCTAAAAATGTATAAAGTTCTTCAAATACTGTAAATTTTGTTCGGACACTCTTACAATAATTTGAAACTACATATTTTAATCTGGCAGTACTCTCGGAAATAAATGCATGCCTCCCAGCTAATCAAACCGTGACACAACAAAAACAAATGCCAAGTAATAGGAGCAAGACATGCTGCTATAAGAACAACACATCAAATTCGACGTGAAATTGCTACTCCTTATATACCATTACAAATAATGACGAAATAATTTGTCTGTTGTAATCTATTTCGGATGAATAAAAGATCTGATAGCCGATTATTAAAAGTTCCATTCAAAATTAAAGATTAATATAGATTTGTATAAAACTTTTTCAATCAAACGTCACTTTTGAAGAGGAGTTAATATTATTTGTTCCAACAGGAAATAAATCGCAGTCAACCCTTTTCTCCAAGTCGTATCATGAATATTGAATTTAAAAGTTTCCGAGCGTGCAAAACTTTACAAAGTCTTTTCAGTTTTTTTGCCTACTTCTTTTGGGCAATTTAAATAAAATCTGGGGGAAAACTACGGAGAGAAAATTGCTTTTATTAATGATGTTTACCACAAGAAAATGGTTGATCCACGATCCACGGGGAAAGCGAATAGGGGGAAAACTTTGTTTGTCTTTTTAACCTTTTTTCATTTATTTAATAAGAGGAGTTTGGTTTTACTAATTCATTGCTTTTAACGGAAATTTTTACAATATATTAGGAAATCTTATGCATTAGGGAGCAGACTAGAGAGCGTCTATTGTCTGTTTGCTGTAACATTAAAGAGTAATGTAAATGATTAAAGATTAAATGAATGGCCATGCAGAGAACACCCACCAGTCAATAAGAAGCTATGCAATAACACCATAGAAATAAATTAATCCACAATGGAAGTAAAGTACCTATAATATTTGGTATATTTCAATTCAGTTGAACTTTTTTAATTTTGCATGGACTTTCAAAAACCGTCCAGCTGTTCTAAGTTTCATCATGTTTTCTTATGGATGAGTTGAAGCTGATCAAAAGACGTTTAACTCGGGCTTTTTATAAAATTGTAAGATATAAACAGTTTCAACCAGCGCCTAATTACGGAAAATGTTGATATGGCTTTTGGCCTCATTATAGTAACTTTTTAGCTTCAATGAGGTAACATTTTTGCTCCAATGTATTACTTGTGTACTTACGTACCTCGGGACGATTTTGAGGGTTTAGTTAACGAACCAGTGTCAGGCAGGATGTTGTTTTCCTTAAATGTCGTTTTATTCGTAATATCCCAAACGAAACTGATCTAAGAATCAATTCGCCTCATAACCTTTTGAATTGGGTCTATCTAACAAGGAGTGATCTACGAGAGAGGAGAGTAGCTCTTTATTTTTAAACAGTACCTATCTTAAATCAAAATTAACAAAGAAATCTATCTAAACAGCTTGTGGAGCTGGTATCGAAATTCGCGCATAATTTTCTTTTTCCAAGGCAATTACCCCCGCTTTAATATATTTAATATTATCGGTGACGTCAGCAGATGCGGAACAAAGCTAAATTAAAACTAATAAATCGTAATCTTTTCCAATTTGTTCGGGAGAGAAAACGCACACACACAGATGTGTAAGTACTCTGGTGTAATTTTTGAAATGGATTATTGTAGAGAGCATTTCCGAGCAGCTGGCAAATAACAATAAAAAAGGTTAACATTTTTAAAAATCACACTATAGGAATACTGAAAAAAAAACCATTCGTATTTAACCTAAAAATCTCCTTAAGAACAATATGTAAATACCTACATACGTATGCCAAATGAGACATTTCCAGCTAGTTTTCAAGTGAGCTACCATTACGAAATGTCGATGTTGTGTGGATATTGCCTCTACCTACATACATACAGATCTAAAAGAGAAGTGAAAAATTCAACTAGTATTTTTCTTTTGGCTCTATATTCACAAAATAATAATATTTAAAATACATGTATACCTAATTGTACAATTGCTAAGTAAACTTCCCTAATTGATGTTCATTTGTAATATACCCAAAGAAAGAAGCAATAGATTTATGGTAACTGAAATATGAGACGAATTGATTTCTGCTGAACGAGTATAGCAGCGACGCTTACTGTTTCTCTCTCGATTCGCTGAGGTCGACTCAGGATATTTTTGGGATACCCTGCATAGGTATAAAATCACTACTTATTTAAATGTTTAAGAATGTATTTATTACGAAAAACTTTTGTTTTTTTGAACATATGTTTATAGATCCGTTAATTAGTATTATTCCACACTCATCTTGTATCTATATGTTCAAAAATAAGCGCTATAATGATATATAGTTATGATTGCGAATGGTAAGAGATATTTGTCAATGTTTTTTTCACTTCAATTTTCTCTCTTTGATATTATTAAATACAAATATGCTTGGATAAATTAATAACACTAGAGGGGTTTGCTTCATGAAAATCCATTAAATTAGGAGCCTCACGCGTAAACTGTAACTTTAGTACCTTCGGTTGTACTTAAAACAATATTTCAGGATTGTCTCGAATTTCATTACAATGTGTGTATGTCTCTCTATCAGCTAAACGGTGTGAAGTGGCCTAGAAAATTCAAGCCTATTTAAATTTATCCATAAAAAGAAATCCAATGGAGTCATGTCGGGCGACCTTGGAGGCCATAAAATATGCCCACCTCGACCAGTCCATCAATAACCAGAAGTATTTGATGAGTGCTGACAAAAATAAGGTGGTTCTTGATCTAATGATTTCTAAAGGAATATTCTTTTTCGGAATACGAGATAGAGGCGGCTATCCAAAATGCTGTGGATGGTGGTGATGAATCACAATTCTCTGTTAGCAGCTTGCAACCCGGTTTTGGAGGAACTCAGACTGCCACTCTTCTGGCTGACAGAAGAACAGGGATGAAACTTGCAGCAAAAGGAAATATTCGGATAGGTCTGGTCAAATGCAGAATCAAGGAAAGAATAAATGTGGTAATGAGCTATAAGTGCTGGGATGCTGGACATACGGTGAGAGAATGTCTAGGCCCAGATAGATCCAAATGCTGCCGAAACTGTGGAGAAGAAGGACACCAGAAAACTGAGTGCACAAAGACCCCTTTTTGCGTGGTATGCCAAAAGCCTGGCCACAGGACACAAACTATGCGATGCTCAGTATATCGTAAATATGCAAACGGGGTTTTACACAATAAAACTAAAAATGACCAAATTTCTGCAAATTAATCTGGGGCGCCGGCGACCTGCGCATGATATACTGACACAAAGTACGTTTACGGAGAACGTTGACATATTACTAATTAGCGAGCCAAACAGGATACTAAGTAAAGCCCCCAACTGGTATGTAGACGAGAATATAGATGCCGCCATAGGCATTATAAACAAAAAATTACATGTCTCTAAATCAGGAAGGGGCAGAGGATTTGTCTGGGTGGACTGCTTGGGTCTTGTGGTTTTCAGCTGCTACAGATCACCTAACGTAACTGCGCAGGCTTTGCGCTGCTCTTAGACCAACTCAAAGACGCTATTGGAATAAGGACTGGAAAATGTGTGATAGGTGGAGAATTCAATGCCAAGTCTACAATCTGGGGATCATCTGTGAGCGACAGAAGGGGAGATATTCTGGCGGAATGGGCTGCTGGGCTGGAGCTAATATCCCTAAACTCTGGCGTTACTCCTACGTTCTGCAGAGGAAGCAGTACATCGTATATTGATGTTACGTTTGCAGCGAACAATATAAACACCTTGTTTACAGGCTGGAACGTCTCCGAATAAGAGAGCCTCAGGCCCGATGCCCACAGAAGAGACGAGGCGCGGACGTCGGACGGGGACGTGGCGCGGACGCGACTTAATTTAGTTATTCACCATATAAAGTAAAGAGGTAACGCTAATAAGGGAAGTCAGGCCGAGACATGTCTTTATGCGTCAGAGCCGCGTTTCTTTTTAGTCTCCAGAGGCTTATTGAAGGGGCGAGACATTTGTTTAAAATGGGCGACTCCGAACTTAACGTGCATTTAATTGAATTGATAGAAGAAAATTCGTTTTTATATGATGGCAATAGTATAGAAAGATCTTAACTGCGCCTACGTCCTTACCGCGTCTCTGCCACGTCCGCGACGCGTCGCCGCCCCATCTCTTCTGTGGGCGCAGGGACTTACAGATCATAATTACATTTTCTTTGAAATGAAAGGACAAAGACAAGAAACAGATACGGAAGAAAAAACATTCAAGGGCTGGAAAATAAAAGAAGAGCAAATGGAAGTTTTTGTCTTGAGGGTTCGGCAAGCCATGCGCGGGCGCGGTGGCTCTATAACCCCCGAGGGGCTCACAAGATTAATAACAACCACTTGTAACCAGGTATTCCAGAAGAAATACAGTGCACAGGGGAAAAGAAAGCCGGTGTACTAGTGGTCAGTTCAAATATCTGAAGCCAGAAAAACGTGTCTAAATAAGAAAAGGGCTCCGACGAGAATAAATGAATCGACAACATCTACGGAAAGAGAGAAAGAAAATGCGAGAGAAGAATACAAGGAAAAAAGGAGGCAACTGAAAAAAATCATATAGGACGCAAAACAGAACGCATGGAAAACCGTTATCGAGGAGGTGCAAAACGATACTTGGGGAAAGGGATACCAAATTGCTACGAGGAAGCTCCACTTGCGAACAACAACGCAAATACCTGAAGAAAAAATGATGGAAGAAGCTACAAAACTGTTCTCAAAACATCAAAAGATAAATTGGCCACGTATCAACATTGAAATGAGGGAGATACCACTATGGACTTTTGATGAACTGGAAGTGGCAGTGAGAAAAATAAAGACTAAAAAAGCAGC
This sequence comes from Pissodes strobi, assembly GCA_016904865.1. NCBI lineage: Eukaryota > Metazoa > Arthropoda > Insecta > Coleoptera > Curculionidae > Pissodes > Pissodes strobi. The sequence goes on from MU182702.1 coordinate 146,642, forward strand.
GGGACCAGACAAGCTCCCCCCTGAGGTAGTTAAGTGCACGATGAAACATATGTGAGTGCTTGAAAATGATGAATCAGCAACTAGAACTGGGGGAATTCCCGAGGATATGGAAGAGTGCAAGGCTGGTATTCATAGAAAAACCAAAAAAAAAATGGACACCCTGATGTATCCTACCGATCGTTGTGTCTACTGGACTGCCTCGGAAAAAGCTTAGAACACCTGATAAAGAACTGATTAAGTTCCGAAATAGAAAACAGCCGAGGCCTCGCCGAAACCGAGTATGGCTTCCAAAGAGGACGCTCAACAATCGACGCAATGGCTAAAGTCCTGTAGATAACAGGGGCTGCGAAAAATGCCGCATGGGCAAATCGACAGATTGGCATTCTTGTAACTCTCGATGTTAGGAATGCTTTCAACTCCGCTCCGTGGGAAGGTCTGTTTAACTGCCTAGAAAGAAGAAATATAGCGTCATACATATTACAAATGATCGCAAGCTACCTATCCGATCGAAAACTGATTGTGGGAAATGATCACTCTATAGAAGTCATTTGTGATGTGCCACAGGGATCGGTCCTTGGGCCTCTCTTGTGGAACATCTATTATGATGACGTTTTGAGACTGGAAATGCCAAACGATGTTAAACTGGTGACATTTGCGGATGATCTCGCTGTCATTGTCAGTGGAAAAACAAAGAGGCAAGTAGTAGCAGAAACAAACATTGCTATTCAAAGGATTCCAGAGTGGTTGAATATCAAAAAAATTGAACTAGCACCAGAAAAGACAGAGGCTGTACTATTGAACGACCGCAAAGAGGCAAGAAGACTAACTTTTGAGGTGTTAAATATGGGAATTGAGACGAAACCCGAAATCAAATACCTAGGCGTAATGTTTGACACAGGATCAACAATAAAGAGGCACATAGAAAACGCATGCAAGCGAGTAGAAGCATCAGCGCATGCCTTGTGTAGGCTAATGCCAAATAAATCTGGACTCACACAAACTAAAAGAAAACTGTTATTGAGTGCCGTTACGCACTCTATCCTGCTTTATGCCGCACCTATTTGGCATGAAACGCTACAAGTCTCCAAATACAGAAAACTCTGCCTTGCACTTCAAAGAAAGCTAGCGATGCGAGTATCCAGCTCCTTCCGCACTATATCGACCAGTGCTCTAATGGTAATTGGGTCTCCAAATACAGAAAACTCTGCCTTGCCCTTCAAAGAAAGCTAGCGATACGAGTATCCAGCTCCTTCCGCACTATACCGACCAGTGCTCTAATGGTAATTGCAGGAATTATACCAATCGAACTGCAGGCGCACGAACTAAGTAGGACCAGAGGAAAGGATCAAGGCGGAAAACAGAAGAGAAAATAGCCATAATAAACCAATGGCAGGAGAAATGGGAACTTGAGAGTGAGAAGGGACAATGGACTAAGAGGATTATTCCAGACCTAAGACCATGGCACAATAGAAGACATGGAGAGACCAATTACTACCTCACACAGATGTTGTCAGGACATGGCTGCTATAAAACATACTTTTATAGATTCAAGCTGAGTGACTCCCCACAATGTTGCTACTGCGACCATGCGGATGATACAGCACACACTTTTTTCGAGTGCCCACGATGGCACAGAGAGCGAACAGACACTGAACAACAAATAAGAGATAGACTGACCCCCAGACAACATCGTTCCACACATGCTGGAAAGCCAGGATAAATGGAACATCATTAGTAACATCGTTACAAAAATTTTAAAGACAAAGGAGGAGGATAGAAAAGCATTAAGAGAGCAAGTGGCACAGTGGCAGGAAGGGAAGTTCTATAGAAGCGACACGCATAGAGTGTTGAAGTAATACCTAAAGGTGGTCCCAACACCCTATAGCGAACAGACAGAGGGGACAGGGTTTTAGTCGGCCGGTGACCCTCAAACGTTAACCCGACACACCCCCGTCAGTCCAGACTGGAATCATCCCGCCTACAGAATACCAGACGGGATAGACTGACAAGCAGATTTCCTAAACCCCTCTTAAAAAAATATATAATATACACA
>MU182702.1:153694-197593 GCA_016904865.1 Pissodes strobi
TTAGAAGGGAAATATTAGAAAACACCTAATACTACGATACATGATGCATGCTAAACAAATGAGAATAGAGCAGAAAAGAAAAGAATATAATATATATACTCAATGCATTCCATGATAAGGTAGGGACAAAGCAAATAAGCAAAGGGTAGGTAAGTAAATGAGATATAGAGAGATAATAAAAATAAAAGTGGACAATTGGAAAAATAAGAAAACATAATGAAATCTACATAATCGAAGACTAAAGATGAGTTTTAAGTTCCGTACTTATCACAGCACAATTACCGTTCTACAATATATTCATATGATATCTTAAATGTATCTAATATTGCGTAATTACAGCAATTCACTCAATTCTTTTAAAAAAAGTAAAGGAATATGACTTTGAAAATATTTTAATTGGTTTAATAAAAAATTACGTTAGAAAAAATCAACGAAGATGAAAACCCGCTCTACAAGTTTATCTGCTGATAGGAAATCTCCTTAGAGCAGTATCTTGCAAGTTCTCATTTCTCGACATATACATCTGTTTTTTCTAACTCCCCTCGAAACTGTTCATGGATATCTCACCAATAGTTTACCCCAGGAGGATTTTGAGGCTATCTTTAGGAAGATAGATAACCAGAGCAGCAAGGTAGGAAGAAACATATAACATAGTGATAAACTGCAGTACCACAATAGATCCACCAACGATATCCAGTCTAAACTCATATCATAAATGTTTCTTGTTAAAGAAAATATCAAGATGGAATATTTGTAGGAGTAAAATTAAATGTAAAATAAATGGAAGCCAAAAAAACTAAAACTAAGGGATCAAAAATTTGAGAGAGCAATTAAGTTGGGGTTTGGAACCTTCGGCAACATGCACTAAAACGGACTTTTATCCACAATACCGAAACAGAATTATTGCACTTGACGCGCGTTTCGCTAACCATGTTAGCATCATCAGGAGATGATTAAAACTCAATAACCATCTCCTGATGATCCTAACATGGTTAGCGAAACGCGCGACGAGTGCAATAATTCTGTTTCGGTATTGTGGATAATACTCCGTTCTAGTTAGTTTGAGAGAGCAATCAGTAAGATTAATAGCAACACTTAAAAGTATTGGAGTAAATAGAAAACCATGTGAAACCACATTGGCAGTGGAATCAATTTAAAAAATTTCCATTTATAGAGAAATTTCTGATAAAGTTTTGAATAGAGCCTGTAATATCTCAATAATGTAAAATTTGAATTAAACTATAAATCCAAAACACGTCAAAAGCGGAGCTCATTTTGCAATCAAATACCCCCTAGATGATTCAAGGTAGAACGGTAAATACGAAAACCCATTCGGAATTCTTAAAATGAGAAGAGCACTTAATGTGTTCAAGAAAGGTTTACTCAATTTTGCAGGAAAGGAGCTATTCGTCCATATATCGTTATACAGTGTGTCCAAAAAAGTATGCAACATATGGGAAACTTCTTCATTATTGAATTCTCAGAAAATTTTATTCTTCATAAAAGTTGGTGCTTGCCTAAAGCAGTAAACGAGTATTTCAAATTTTACGTACTGCTTCTAGTGCGGACGCAAATGTCATTTTTCCGAAATCGCGTCATTAATAAGGATACAGCAAAATCTTATAAGGAAAAGTTCTTACAAATTAAAAAAGTAATCTAAATATGAAATTAGAGTTAAGTACATCAACTTTTAATTTTTATTTTTTTTCTCGATTTTTTCTTAACGTTACGCCACTGGAGAATGTTTTGTTATTTTTTTATTAGTATACTTGCCAAGTAATTTCAAAATTTATTTAAGATATAAATTAGTTACATAGTTGCATAATGTTGCCGTTTTTCCATAGATAATAGCCAGTTTAGGTATCAGTGTGTTGCAAACAGATTTAAACACTTTTGATACAAAATTTTTTCCACTCAAAATCATGAATAGACCCAACTCTTTTCATTTAATGTAAAACAACTAATAATGTATTTATCTTTTGCACCCGATGAGTAAAATATGCCCAAGTATCCTAAAAAGCCATATAAAATATTTGGTCGTGAAGAGTAGGCCATGCATTTGGAAAAAAAAACAAATAAATAGCAATAATTTTACTTCGCTCTGACATATGAAATTAATTACTATTGAGTCAGTCATTCCAATTATATTTTGTAATAATAATTATTGTGGACAATTATTTTGGACCAAAATTGTTTAAATGTGTTTGCAACACACTGATACCTAAACTGGCTTTTATCTCTGTAAAAACTGAAACAATATGCAACGATGTAACTAATGTCTACTTTAAATAAATTTTGAAGTTGCTTGGCAAGTATACTAATAACAAAACAACAAAGCATTCACCGATGGTGTAACGTTTGAGAAAAAAATCGAGAAAAAAAAGGAAATTAAAAATTGATGTACTTAACTCAAATTTCATATTTAGATTACTTTTTTAATTTGGAAGAACTTTTCGCAATAAGATTTTGCTGTATCTTTATAAATTAAGGTTCTTTACGTTTACTCTTGACGCGATTTCGGAAAAATGACATTTGCGTCCGCGCTAAAAGCAGTACGTAAAATTTGAAATACTCGTTTACCGTTTTAGGGCAAGCACCAACTTTTATGAAGAATAAAATTTTTTGAGAATCCAATAATAAAAAAGTTTCCCATATGTTGCATACTTTTTTGGACACACTGTATATTCTCAATGAAAAAAAAATCGGAAAAAAATATTTTTTAATAAGAGAGGAATACCCTCGAGGCTACAAGAGCTGTCCTTACTTCTAGACAGTGCGCTCTCGAGTTTTCGGAGTTAAAGGAAATGGTTGAGAGGAGATGAATGTGTCTCAGAAAAGTTAAGGGGGTGTTTCAATAATTTTTTCGAAGAGAACACACCTTGGTTCTGAATTGCAATCATCAGAGATATCTATTGATTTGAACAAGTCAATCCATGAATATAGCTGGTCAGTCTACCCTTAAACCTTGGACGAATCTTTCAAACGTATTTACAGAAAGAAGAGTCAGGATCTAAATAATTCATTAAATCGGAACTTGATGCACTTTTGGAAGGTACTGTAGAAGACTAAGGATCTAAAGTATCCATTAAATCGTACCATAAAGCACTTTTGAAAGTTAAAATAACTTTATTGTCTTAGCCCTAAATTTGTTATATTAAATATATATATTTTAATTTTGTTTAAATTTGTTCAATACCGATTTGCTACTTTAAATAGCTCTCGCACCCTTTTCATTTCAGGGAACTGGTGGACGGTCAGGATGGAATTCTTTGAAATTGCCTTGTCTCGGTTAACTTAATATTGTTAGACAATTGACCTATGTTACCCTTGGGTTTATTTAGAGAATGGTCAATCTGATCTACGTTAATAATTATAGATAGGTCGTGGGGAGAAAGGCGGTGGAATCAATGGAATGACAGACATTAGTAGGGAAGCATGAGTTGAGAGCATATAGATTATTCAAGGGTAAAATTTCCGTCCATATAAAACCGTAGTAGTCAGAGTGTGAAGAACCCCATAAAGGATTGTACGCATCTGAATCTCTCCACATGATGAGAGGAGGAGGGAGATTTTGTTGACAGTGTCATCTAAAGATACCTCGATGTAGGGGGAAGTAAATGGAGCATCTAGGGTTCTAATGCCAACACCCTCAAGACTAGAAACAATACCTAGGTGTGTGAAATCCATCGAGTCCCTCAGAAGAATCTACATAAATCTGCATATCCAGTAAGGATTCGTCAGATAATCTGGAAGTAGATTTACGGGATTGAGATTTATTAGCTGCCTGCCGCTGTTGGAATAGAGGAAAGGGAAGATATAATGACAGTAGCAGTAGAGGAGGAAGGAGAGGAATAACCAGGAGAACGTTCTTGAGATATTGGAATAAGTTGAATTAGCCTCGACTGAATGAGGTGCGCATTATCTTTCAAGAAGGTGAAAACGGTCTAGCTCAGTGCCGCATGAAATCATTGTCGTTGGTTTTGCTGCGATTTAAGCGTGATGATTTGAGGTGGGTTATACACTTTTAGGTGACCTTTGGATTGAAATTAAGGTACCATTTCAGTGGTTAGATGGCATATTAATTTTTAAATGTAGGCCAACTCTTATATCCTGTAGAGTGATCATTCGCACAATTTGTATCCTCCAGAAAGAAAACAGCCTCTTTCATCTAGGATAACTCATTCGGAAGTGACTTAGTGAACTGCTAGCATATTCCAAAATGTGACGCGCTCTATCTGCGAAAGAAAAATGCAATGTATTTTTAAAATAGCGTGTGAGTGTGGAAAATCTTATACAATGACTACAGAGAAAACTACCAAGAGAAAATAAAGGTCTAGGTCTGATATAGCATAGCATAATATATACGTCATAGGATTAGGGCTCGAACAACAAAGCATAAATTTTAGAATTCAGAACCCTAAAATTTAAATGTAACTAATATTAAAAACTTCTAATGATATTCATCACCTTTTCGCAAAGGCAAACGGGGAAATATACCAAAGTTTACCTATTATCAAGCGAAAAATATTAACTTCGCAAGCCCTTTCAGGAACAAAGCTACATAATGGGTAAATCCATGCCATAATTAAATGAACGCCCATTTAAGCAACTGTGGCATCATTATTCAAATATTTGAAAGGGTAAGTTAAGTGCAACATCGTGTACGCCAAAAGGGACACAAAATCATTGCTCATTAATTATTATTTAGGCAATCCTTTCGGGAGAAGCCATTAATTTAGTGAAAAAGCATTGACATACTGATAACACCCGTGTTGTCCCTTTTTAACACATTATAAATATTTAGATGATTACGATTATTTCCCTAAATGTTAGAGTCCCTATAATAACTTGAAGACTAGTGGTTTATATGTCATAAATATTTTAATATTTAGAAACTACGTTCCCACTAACGTCGATATAATCCAAAAATGGTTTTATGATATAATAGTATGATATAGTGTATAATATGATATAAAAAAAGTAACGCTTTAGAAATTTACAACTTATTTACCTCTTTTTATGTAAGGCTTAGGTCAAATGCGACATTGTGTGTGTCTCCAGGGCTATAAAGCTTTGTATATTGCGGTTTGCTATGATATTATTTGTAGAGTTTCTGCAGTTAATTTACATTGCACAGTTATTGTCGGTTTGGGTGCTACGGAAATAATACTAATATGCTCTTAATTTTTAATAAAAATGTCCTATGTCATATTATGGTTGGAAATCAAAATGGTTTATTTCAAATGATATATTTACTAAAACGACTTATTTCCAACAAGTAAGTTATTCAATCGTGGTGTTGAATAGTGTTCTCATATTAACTGTAAATAACACTGAAACGAATAATTTAATATCCACTTCAAGTTCTCCTAGCGATAATAAAGTTCAAATTTTTAGAATATCGCGAAAGTCTTAGAGCTACTTGTTCCAGTAAGAATGTTGTTGCGCGTAAAACCCTTTTGAATGTGTTAGCAAGATATAATGAATAAGATGATACCTACCCTTAACGATGCGGCCAACGCAACAGGTGTGCTCCGACTTGCTCGTCGGCGTGGGAGTGGGTCAATTACTTACTCTTTACCAGGGCCCCACCAGTTTAAAATACCCAAATCCGCAGACCCAAACAGGAAGATTCTCGGTCTTAAGAATCCATAAGGGCGATCCAAATCGACAATTATCCGCTACGCAAGGGCGACTGCTAATTACATTTGTTTGGTTGAGGTATTCCAGAGAAAATAAAAGAAGGTCACGTTCGTGCAGGTTTAAATTTATTGGCGTTCGTTAGGCTAGACGATAACGTGTTGTCATATATCTTTCAATAAGCAAAATGATATAAATATATAAGATCTTAATTTGAAAGCAAATAATAACCTATATGCTCATAAATATATCGACAGTAATCTGAATTAAAATTACGTTATAATAGAAGTGAATTAGATAAAGAATGATCGAACAATTATTAGACATGCTTTAGCTATAACGGAAGAAACAATATAACACCAAATGATTACGAAATATCAAACCAAGTTCAACAAATTAATCAATGATCACAATATACCTAAAGCATCTATCGTCTCATCATACTAGCAGTTAAAGTTATCCGTCTAATAGTAGCTACTAAACTTTGTGCGCGTTTACCATGGTAGACGACTCGCAGTTGTACATAAATAAACCTTACTGATTTAGATCATTAAATATCATTATCTATGTAAAATTATTATAACTGGACAGTCAATAAATCAGAACAACAATGTTGATCATTTAACACAATTAAATCAAATTGTAAAATTAAAGAAATTTAATATATAAAAAATACTATGAGCATTAATATAGATCCACACTAGTAGATTCAGCAGTTGATTAGATTCGCATAGGTAAGCTGTGCTTACACCGAAACAGTATCGAGTATAGTTATATCAGTACCACGCAGAAAACTAAAACATGCGATATGATACAACGCTGGAAAAACTTTAAAACACGCAATCCGATATGCGCTGAAAAATGTCAATCACACGCTGAAAATACACGCGAGAAAATATCAGTAACACGCCACTAACCTTATGCCGAAAAGATCACAAATATAACCTAAACTTATCTTTACTGGTCTTCGCTAATATCACCTACGGCCTTCTGCACGTGGACTACTGCAATGCACCTTGGGACCATAAACTCTCAGTGGCATTTGAGATAGGGTAAGTCGGGGAGATATGGCCACCACAGTATATTCTATGCTCTACTTTAGGTGTTATTGCGTAGATTCGGCTAATAGCTAGATGTGCACACTAGAATAACATTTATAACCAAATTCTAGGACTCATAAAATATTTATCTTTTAACGACAGTCTATTATTAATAAAAAACATTATTTAACTGAAGTGGCCATCTCTCCCCAAATATACGGGAGAGTTTGGCCATAGCACTAGTAAAGATGCCAAAATCTCAAATATTTTTATTTCAGTAAAAATGATTACAAACGTGTTAAATAATAACCATTATAACATAGATACAATATTCCTATTTAAAAAACAAACTTTTTTAGTTACTCCTTTTTGGCAACACAAAACTTTCCACATGTCTGGCATAAATCGGTGAATTTAGAGCATGTTTCATGGAACCATGACGATATCGCACTCAACAAATCCAGTCATCTTTTTTCGTTGTCTTGTCATATTCTTCTCCGCACCCGACGCATAAATTTTCGTTGAAATCCATGGCCAAGTTGCCCCAAGATGAACGTGGCCATCACTCCCCATATTACACATGGCACGAACATACGATTTTAAATTTAGGAACGTACATTAAGCTAAATAATTTTGGGGTTATGATAAGCGCAGAAGCATGTTTTTACATTTCTAATTGAAAAAACACCATCAAAGTTATATTAAATAGGAAATCTGAGCAATCATATATATGAGGTAATAGTTTTTACCTACCTTTGAATTTAATTTTTCTAATTTTGTGCAAAAATTGTCAGTATAGTTAAATTACTAACGATGTAAACAACATGAAACTGCAGAAACTGCGTTCTAATATACTATGCAGCTCTCTTGCAACGCTTTATTAATCAAACAACGATATGGCCATCTCTCCCCCTATGGCCAACACAGCCGGACTTACCCTAATCCCCATACCTCTATGGCTACAGTTGGTACCAATGAAACACAACCAACTGTATTGACTGGCAACTACTTGGTTAGCTACTGAAATTCTTTATAAGCAAAGCTCGCTCCAAACAAAAATAGCTTGCTCCATATACACAACTCCAAGCACAACAGCTCCAGCCAAAAATAATAGCTCCCAGAGAAAACTTGCTCCCGGTAAAACTGGCTCCCCGAAAAACAAAAACCTGAAAGAGAACAAGCGCTAAGTATGCATTCTCTCACTGTAATATCAGACAGCCTCCTCTTTCAGAACACTCTCAACTCAATGAGTATTTAAAAATAATAATGAGAGTATTTAAAAATAATAATGATATTCGTCTTGCCAAAATGCCAAGGTCACAATGAAACTAATATCATATCCACCCTACAGGTGATAAACATCAAATACTAAGAAAAACTGACTAATGATATAACCACTGTCTGCTCTTTTAAGAGTTCAGACCCCCAGGCAAGAACAAAGCTTGTCCATTTATGACATTAATATGAAATCTAAATTTACTAAGCTTATGTACGACTATACAAGTTCTTATAAGCAAAATTCAAAGTAGAAATGAAATTTATCAAAGATTATATACAATTGTATACATCATTATACCCTATTATACAATACGGGTGCCCATAAGAATCTGCTATGAGTGCTCGACTGCAATATCATACCGAGGACAGTGTCAGAAACTATCATTAAATACGCTTGAATTCCCCAAAATATTACTTCTTGTAAAAATAATAGGTATAATTAATCACGCTATGCCTGTTCTAGGGCCAAATTATCTTTTGTTTGACGATATTGGATGATATACGTGCCAGAATTAATAAATTTGCAAAGGTAATACTCTCTATATAGCAGTATTGTGCAGTATTTCAATCCCCCTTGAGACCCGTTAGGAAACTATAATGAAATATCTTATACTCTGATAAGAAATAAATGAGTGTGTACCTACAAAATATAAGATCTATATTTATTTACCTAATTACGTAGGGTTTTACGATGGTAATGACGAATTGGGAGCAACAACGCTCTTTTCTACAGGCATTCCTCGAGGAAGGAAATGGCGTACTTTGTTCCAGAATACACTGCACGTCACAAGTTACTAACCAAAAATCTTGACTCTCAGACAGTTAAGCCATAAACTACAGCAACCTAGCAACTATGCCACTTTATACCCGAAATAGGTATAATCCCCGTTAGGATAAATTAAAAATTCTTGAACTTTTTTTCAGGCAACGCACTACCTCCTTTGAGGGTTTTCTGAAGAAAGAGAACGAAATCGGGTCAAAAACGACTACCTAGGTGGTGAAATTCAATGTTAAAACTACCAAAAACTCGGTCCACAGGCCCGCTGTACACTGTACTGTACCCAACGTAAAAATACACCAGCCGATTGTCGCCAATTTTTTTAACATCTGCAATATGCAATGAAACGTCCCTAAGGCTGTGTGATGTTATGTACTGCTGGCAAAACAAAGAATTCCAACGCTAAATCCATCATTGACAATGACCACACAAACAGAAACCAATTCATTCCGAACGGCGGCCATTTAAAACTCGTAACACCAAATCTGTTCGACGCATAAATCGGTGATCAATCGGAATCGGACCTAAACGTATCTTAAGCTAGACCTTGTTGAAACACTCGCGAGACGATTCGAGCAACGTTGCCAAGTTAGGGAATATACGCATTTACTAACAGATCCTGACTGCGTATTTTTAAAGCGAAAGCGAAAAGCAGTCGTTTAATATCAAAACAAGGGCAGCATATCAATTAATTATGTATTTTCCTGTTGGCTTGAATCGTAGCAAGGTCAAAATCACAGGGCAACTGCTTTGACCATTAAACATCTGGCAACGTTCCAAGAATAACCCTTTTCATTAAACTTTCCGAAGTGCACTATACTACACTCGTCCGTAGGCAACCAACAATTCTTTTAACGTATATTACCGCAGAAAAAGGAAATTATTCGAAAGGTAAATGATTTAATTGAAGTGCACTGCTATATACTTAAATGTTTTCTTGATAGCGATGTAGAATACGATACGATCTAGTGACTGAAATTACGTATATAACTAGCTTGTTTCAGTTTATTCCTCTAACAGCTCGATAAAGGCACTGGTCGTTCGACAATCATGCAAGATTAAGGGTGGCTTAACTGACTTTATTTGACTTCTATCTGTTACATGGTTCTCATGCTAAAATGACATCTAACAATGTCGGGAATTACTTTTGAATGGTAAGCTCATATTAATGAAGATTTCTCGCATTAAGCAGTCATTTTATGCCATCAAATTGAGTGTCCAAAAGTTGCAGCTCAAGCATGCTTATTTCCCTGCATTAAGGCTGAGAAGCCCCTCAAGGAGACTTGACGCCCATGACAAGATTTGGTTTATCGACCGCGTACCTTAAGGAAAACTATAATAATTAAAAACTAAACATACCCTTCGTGATAAAGTTGCTAATAAGTAATGACCGCTTAGGCATGTAACGAAATGTTCATAATGGCGTTAAAACATAAAATATACAAATGTAAGAGCACTTAACTTACTTATCATAGTAAAACAGAGTTTTATCCACAATTCCGAAACAGAATTTTTGCACTCGACGCGCGTTTCGCTAACCATGTTAGCATCATCAGGAGATTATTAAAACCTTTAAAACATATCCTGATGATGCTAGCACGGTTAGCGAAACGCGCGTCGAGTGCAAAAATTACGTTTGGGTATTGTGGATAAAACTCTGTTTTAGTGCATTTTGCCGAAGGTTCCAAACCCCAACATAGTTACTTATGATAAATAGAATGGGGCACTTTTATTATAAATTATAATTATGAATTACCTTTACAACGATATGACACACTTACACATTTCATCATTAAACTACTGATATAGTTGGGATTTTATAACATTTTAACTTTTTATTTGCTAACGTACTAGGATACTTTTAGAAAATGTCTGTCATTTCAGATACAGTACATGTATGTAACCAAAAGTCCACATTAAAATTTTCACAAATGAATTTGTACAGCTCACTATTTTACTGTTTTTTTTTAACGGTAACCAGTGATTCGAAAATCCAATAATGAAGCACAAATTATGAAAATTTTCTTTGATAGCATACTAAGATTAGATTTTAATCTTTGGGCTGTATTGGGGTCGCGTGTTGGGGAGGGTGGATTTTAGTTTCTAACTATCAATTAATGAGAACTGGATAAGTTTTGGTTAACATGGATAAAATAGTGACCCTGCCCTACAAATTATTTGAAAAGCAACCAATTAATGTTAAACAATGTTAAATAAAAAAAATATTGTTTAATATTTCATGGAACATTTTTCGTAAAGGTATCAAAACTTAAAATTTTATAAAATACTAGTCATGCTGATAATTTATGGATGAAATGTATAAGTGTTGCATACCATCTAAAAGTAATTTTCTATTATTTCAAAATTATTTTTTATTATTAAAATGTTTATTTCATTTAAGATAAAAACAAATTAAGCGCGCTTTTAAACACTTGCTAAACTGTATATTCATAATAAAAATAGCAACTTAGATAGAGAGAGTTATATCGTGTCTGACTGAGTCACCCGGTATATATGGCATCCCAATTAAAAAAAGTTTTGCCCAAAACGACTTTTAGCACAGCCTGTGTATTTGATATTTATTTCAAATTATAAATTTGTTAGAACTTTTCCTATAACTGGTTATATATATTCGACCAATTCCAGTCTTGGAACTTTTAAGTACTTTTAAGCATAGAATATGAAAAATTTATTGTGACATAGTATATTTTGTCTAACCATGAGTATTAATTATATCAATGCGTAAATAGTATGGGAGCTGACAGACAATATAGTGACGGATATTTTTCAAAATTTTTACCAATAGAGAAGAAGCGTTTGATAGTCGAACATACCAAAATTGACCGTCTGCCATTTCAAAGTGGTAGCTTTAGTTGAAGGGGAGAACACAAAAATTTTATTTCTGAAGAACAAGATTTTTCAATTTTAATTTTTCATGAAGTAGTTTAGATAATTACTCACATATATTAAATGTTTGTAGACAGACGATTTTTTTGACAGTTCTGCTAAAGCAGACGCCTCTCAAACCTTACATAAATAAGGTATTGGTGAACGACATTGTTCAAAAACGATTTTTTTTTATATATCGATTCGTCTGTCACCAAATAGTAATAGGACATAAAGGCAGACGATTTTTTCGCCTGAAAATTTTTGGCAGACGCTGTCAAAATGATAAATGGACATAAACTAAATATTATTTTTCAGAGGTGAACATTTAAGAGTGTTAAAGCATTGCTTTCGAAATTGATGTCGACATGCATGCATAGGTGTCTACTGCCATATTAATGAATAGCAGACAGGTGTCAAAATGGCGGACATAATATTTTGGTGAACGTCATTTTTCAAAATTATTTTTTTTGCCAATCGATTCACTAAGCATCATAATACACATCAGCAGACGATAAATTCGGTAGCATTTTTGTTGTTTTGTTGCAGACGTTCTGAACTCAACGTAATAGTAATAATAAGGCAAAATTTGAGTAGGAATATTTTTAAAGTTAGCAAAACGTCTCATTTTGACTTCGAACCTGGTAGATCTAAAAAATGCAGCCTAAATAGTTGAAACAATTTTTAATAATAGATACTTATATACAACAAATATAACAAAATAAAAAACGCAAAAGTGAATAGCCTAGAACATACCTACTTTTAGATGGCAGCATTCAAGCATTCCACCAATAATACCTAAACTAACAAAATATCAAAAACAATACATTTAATCTAACATTATTTTTTTTAAACTAACATACTGGCCTAATAACTAATCAGTGCTATGATTGCGCCATTACTATTTTCACATTAACAGACAATACAAAATACCTACTACGACTAATTTTGCCAACAGAAATTCAGAGTAGCGGCTTTGAGAAACGTAGTAAGAATATTCTAACCTTAATAAAGATCTAATTACAATAGGACACTTAACAAATACCTTTAAAATATGTAGAGGGCATAATGATAAATCATAGTTATGTACTTAAAATGCTAATTTATAAACCTCCTATGTCGTGTTTAGACATGTACAGAAACCAAATTATATTGAAAACAAATCTGCCTTACTAATAAATAAAACCAAGAGCAAACCTAAATTTTATTATTTTCCAGCTTATTAACTGAAGGAATAGCTTTAAGTTTTATTAGTTTCAGCCTCAAAAATCACAACATAATGCTTATTAGTCGTTTGGATAATACCACAGAACGTTTAAAAAATGGTAGAAAGAGCCTTTAGAAATAAACTTAAATTAAACATTAAAATATAGCTTACTTTTTAAGATGAGTTGTAAAAAATACATTGGAACAATGAACACTATAGCCAACTTTACTCTAAAAAAAACGAAAAATTGACATTTGATAAAATTTTACAATAGAAAAACCTCAGTTCATGTAAATTGTAAAATGAAGTAGGTTTTCTCTAACAATTTGCTGCTTATCATTGCATGTAATAATAATGCAAAATTTCCGAGAATTTCCAGTAAGATTCTTTATTTGTGAATTTAAATTTTGGCAAATGTCAATTTTTCGTTTTTATTAGAGTAAAGTTGACTATATTGTAGTTTTCAAATGTAATTTTTAACAAAATGAAGTTATTGTTTACATGAAAAAGATACTTCATGAAATGACGAAATCAAAATACTAGTTAATCATTGTCTTCCTCGCTCGACAATTCAATTGACGTAAAATCATCATCGCTGTCTTCAGCGATTTTGTTTTCATTACTAAGAAGTAAAATATCAACAATTTCTTGACGTGTTTGTATTTCACTAATCAAAAGAGGTTCAAACTTGTTATCCCTATTAATCCATCAATTACTTGGTGGATCATAGAAATACGGTGGGATCTCTGTGCCGTAATTCCATCTGGCTACAATTTGGTTTGTTCTTTTTATTTTTTCCAAGAGAACCGACTTACAAGGAGGAAACATTTGAAAATTTAATGTTTTCTTCAGCACAAGTGGCTGTAGTGCTGCATTGGTAAATATTAACAAAAGTATCCAATCTGACTTTATTCACGTTGTGAATATTTGCTCTTCCATATAATTTACAAACATAACCTTCTATGACGTCAAGCACTCCTTCCGAAATGTTTTCGGAAGAACCCAATAAAGTAAATGCTGTGTGTGTCTTTGAACAATTTTTAATATTTGAAATGGTTTTTGTTGCCGTATAATAAAGCCGTAAAGTCTTAACCAGTAAACGCATGAAAGGACGGCAAAGCTTTACACAAGGTAGAACCTAGAATTTCGTGTATCTTTGTGAGTGAGATTTATGTATCTTAATGTATTATTAGATATATATATATATATATATATATATCCAACTTCCATCCAAATATGTTTACCTTCATTATTTAACTTTTCAATGTGTCCCAAAGCAGTGACAGCAACGTCGGTGTCTGATGTTCGTATCAAAATAATTTTAAAAACAAATTTGGATATGTGAAATATTATTTTAGTGTCGGCTTCTCCATGCTCACATCAACCGAATACTACCCGTTGATGTTTCCTTAATGACTTTTCCATTTTCTTGGTGAAATTCATAAATTGATTTTCGTCTGTAACATACAGCGTTTTATTACCAAGTATCGGATAGTAAATGTCATCTTCCCATTCATTGTTAAGGTAACAAACAAGGGCTTGCTTAAAGTTATCTTGTCTTAAGGATGCTATAAAATTAGAAGAACGATGTTGCTGAGATCCACTAATGATAAACTTTTCAGTTCGGAATCCTGTAGAAGCTCTCTTATCCCGTTCAACATCCTTTATTGACGGCGTTACAATTTTGTCAAAAATGAAATGAATTTGTTTCCCTCTAAGTGCACATATTTTACTTACAATAAATCTAGCCAAATTTCCAAAAGTTGTTGGAGGGTTCTTAATAACATGTACAAAAAAGAACCCATCAACGAAAACTACATCAATTTCTTGCGGTACTTCAGGGCACCTGTCGAAACTTTCTAAGATTTTTAAAAGAGCTGCTGTATTTATTTTAATCATAGAGCCATCTAAATTTCACCAAGAAAATGGAAACGTCATTAAGGAAATATCAACGCAATACTACTGGGAGCATGAAGAAGCCGACACTAAAATAATATTCCACTAATCCAAAATTGTTTTTAAAATTATTTCGATACGAACATCAGACACCGACACCGAAATGCGTTGGGACTTATTGAAAAGTACATTAATGAAGGTAAACATATTTGGATGGAAGTTCGACATTAAGATACATAAATCTCACAAAGATACATGAAATTCTAGGTTCTACCTTGTGTAAAGCTTTGCCGTCCTTTCATGCGTTTACTGGCTGTGACTATACGGCTTCATTTTACGGCAAAGGAAAAAACAAGCCATTTCAAATATTAAAAAATTCTTCAAAGACACAAACAGCATTTATTTTATTGGGTTCTTCAGAAAATATTTCGGAAGAAGTGCTTGACGTCATAGAAGGTTATGTTTGTAAATTATATGGAAGAGCAAATGTTCACAACGTAAAGTCCGATTGGATACTTTGGTAATACACTACGTCCATTTATTATGGAATAAAGTACATACATTTTAAACGCTACAAAAAAAATAATACCGTGTATTCCCCCACGAGCACTTATGACTGCTTGACACCGATTTGGCATACTCAATATTAAATTTCCTATAAAACCCTGGTCCATGTTATCCCATATTCTCCGCAGAGACAATCTTAGCTCGGCCAAAGTTTCTGGTGGATTAGCTTCTGCGCGAACTTCTCTACCCATGCGGTCCCACAAATGCTTCGAGCACACCAGTTCATTTTAGTAAACCCAGTGTCGGCTAGATACTCCCTCACTATCCTCGCCGTATGCGGACGCGCGTTATGATGCATGAAAATAAAATTGTTCCCAATAAAGGGAGCAAAAGGCATAACATGCTCCTTAAGAATATCCGTGATGTACCTGCCACTCGTTAAACGATCTATAAGAACTAATTCCGTTTTTGCCTCTACGGATATGCCTCCTCAAACCATAACAGATCCACCGCCGTAACTAACATTATCTTTGAAGTTGCACTGAGCATAACGTTCACCAGGTCTTCGAAACACTTTTAAACGTCTATCATTGGTGTAAAGACAAAAACGGGACTCGTCACTAAATAAAACATTACCCCACTCATCTTCACCCCACGGCAAGTGCTCTCGAGCAAACTCCAATCGTGCATGTTGGTGACATGGTTTCAGCTGTGGACCTATCGCTGCTTCGTACGGTTTCAGTAGGGCCTCTTGCAAGCGATTGAATATTGTTTGCTTGCATAGTCGAACGTTGTGCACATTTGACATCCGCGCCTGTAGCTTAGTACTGGTTGTAAATCGATCCCTAAGGCATTGCAATCTTAGAAACCGATCCTGATTAGCAGTTATTTTTTTTGGTTTACCTTGTCCCACTCTTCTTTGATTTGCGCCGGTTTCTCGATATCGTTTCAACATTTTTGAGATGGCCCCCTGGGTCTTATTCGTCACTCTGGCAATATCAGACTGAGGCCGACCCTGCTGAAAGAGTCCTCTTGCATAAGCCGTTCTTCAGGAGAAATGAATCGATTATTATCGTTCATCTTGAAAAACACTATAAACTTGAAAAACCTCAATAAATTAATGAAAGCTGTCAATAAATTTATAACTTTGAAAAATTGACAATCAGTTACCTAGCAAAGAAAATCACTTAGGGAACGATTTAAATCAGTACTATAGCTGCTAGATTTAATATTGAGTATGCCAAATCGGGTCAAGCAGTCCTAAGTGCTAGTGGGGGAAATACACGGTATTATTTTTTTTTCGCACATTTAAGTTGTCCGTTTAGTTTTTTAAATTCTTATTTTTATTGTTATTGCTGATACTGTAATAGTTATACTGTTATGCTTTGATACCCTTATACATACAGCATGATTGTTCTTTTAATTCTTTAAATTCTTATAGTTTTGCGCTGTAATTAGTACCAGTACCTACCTAACAGAAACCTGTAACCAAGACGCTAATAAAATAATTTTTTATTGCTTTGATTATTTTAAACTTCAATTTTAAAATTTGCTTCACTTACAAACTCTGATATTTTTGAAATCACCCTGTATAAATGTGGAAGTTTTAAGTATTTTTTTGATCCCCTTGTGCAGGTTGCCTTAACTTCCTGTACTTTAAACAGTTGAAGTAACTCTTAAGTAGGTACGTCCATAATTGGCTAGATCACGATGTTTGTTTTTTTTATTAACACGAAAGGCACTGCGCTGTAACTGGTACAGTATGTTATGTACCTTACTAAGATAGCAAGGAAAATCACTATAGCAGCGAAGTGTTTTAAGTTCATAATTAATCGGCAATATCACGATTTTTTTTTGCACTGCGCTGTAATTAGTACAGTAACTACCTAACGGAAACCTGTAACCAACACGCTAATAAAATCAAATGTTTGTTGCTTTGAATTTATTAAACACCAATGTTAAAGTGAGATGATTTTACATGCCTTGATGCTTTCGACATCACCCTGTATAAAACAGAGTTAAAGTAAGGAATACCACTTTGTACTAAGTAGTTCAAAAGTAAATCTACCTAATAATCAAAAAATGGAACGGATTGGTCAAAATTTGATGAAAATACAAGCGTTTAAAATTTAAGTACATTTTTAGCTATTCCATAATAAATGGACGCAGTGTATTTACCGATGCAAAGCAAAAGAGAATCCACTTATGCTGAAGAAAACATTCAATTCTCAAATGTTTCCTCCTTGTAAGTCGATTCTCTTGGAAAAAATAAAAAGAACCAACCAAATTGTAGCCATATGAAATTATGCCACAGGGACACAACCATCTTTCCATGATCCACCAAGTAAGTAATGGATGGGTTAATAGGGACAAGTTTGTACCTTTTTGGTTTAGTGGTCCACAGGCACCTCAAGAAATTGATTATATTTTACTTCTTAGTAAGGAAAACAAAATCGCTGAAGAACTGAAGACACCGATGATGATTATACGTCAATTGAAATGTCGAGCGAGGAAAACAATGATTAACTAATATTTTGTTTTGTCATTTCATGAAGCATCTTTTTTCATGTAAACAATAACTCTCTTTGGTTAAAAATTACATTTAAGAACTACGTAGAGTCAACTTTAGGCTAATAAAAAAGAAAAATTGACATTTGTCAAAATTTAAATTAACAAATAAAGAATCTTACTTCAAATTCTCGAAAATTGTGCAACATTATTACATGCAGTGGTAAGCAGCAAATTGGTAGAGAAAACCTACTTCATTTTACGATTTACACAAACCTAAATTTTTCTTTTTAAAATTTTAACAAATGTTAATTTTTCATTTTTATTAGAGTAAAGTTGACTCTAAATAGTTTTCTTTGTTCTAATGTATTTTTTACTACTCATCTTAAAAAGTAAGCTATATTTTAATGTTTAATTTATGTTTATGTCTAAAGGATGTTTCTACCATTTTTTTTTAAAGGTTCTGTGATATTATCCTAACGACTAATAAGCAATATATTGTGATTTTTGAAGCTGAAACTAATAAAACTTAAAATAATAAAGTTTAGGTTTGCTTTTCGGTTTTATTTATTAGTAACGCAGATTTGTTTTCAATTTATTTTAGTTTCTAGTTTATTTATAATGAAAAATTAATGCCAATTTGTACAGGCCTAAACACGACACAGGAGGTTTATGATTTAGCATTTTAAATACTTAGTTATAAGATTTATCATTAGGCCCTCCACATTTTTTTAGAGCTATTTGTTAAGTGTCCTATTGTAATTAGACCTTTATTAAGTTTATAATATTCTTACTACGTTTCTTAAAGCCGCTACTTTGAATTTGTGTTGGCAACATTAGTCGTAGTAGGTATTTTGTATTGTCTGTTAATGTGAAAATAGTAATGGCGCAATCATAACACTGATTAGTTATTAGGCCAGTATGTTAGTTTAAAAAAAATAATGTTAGAATAAATGCTTTGTTTTTGATATTTTGTTAGTTTAGGTATTATTGGTGGAATGCTTGAATGCTGCCATCTAAAAGTAGATGTATTCTAAGCTATTCACTTTTGCGTTTTTTATTTTGTTATATTTGTTGTGAAAGAGTATCTATGAGTAAAAATTATTTCAACTATTTAGGCTGCATTTTTTTAGATCTACCAGGTCTGAAGTCAAAATGGCAGACGTTTTGCTAACTTTAAAAATATTCCTACTTAAATTTTGCCTTTTTATAGACGTTAATTTCAGAACGTCAGCAAAAAAATGCTAGCGAATTTATCGTCAGCTGATGCGTATTATGATTACTTAATGCTTAGTGAATCGATTGGTAAAAAAAAATAATTTTGAAAAATGACGTTCACTAAAATGTTATGTCCGCCATTTTGACACCTGTCTGCTATTCATTAAGATGGCAGTAGAAACCTCTGCACGTATGTCGACATAAATTTCGAAAGCAATACTTCAACACTGTTAAATGTTCACCTCTGAAAATAGTTATTTGTTTTACTAGGCAGCAAAGTGGTAGATTGACTGCCGCGGCTGCTAGTTCATAGCCGACCGTAGCGAGGCTAGGAAGTCAGGTAAGGCAGTCAATCTACTTTGCTGCCGAGTTGAACATATAATTTTTTCTCCGATTGTTTATAATGATATATGTATATTGTATATTTGCAAATTATTACAATTCCCACAATCTTTTTATTTTTCATGTAGTGATAAATTAAAACAAAATTTGATAGAAATCGCAATTGTTGGAACGGTTGGTTGCTATGGAAATGTATACGTCCATAATAATTATAGTTTGACAACTTAGGTCAAACGTTTTATTCCCATGGAGACTAATCATTTTGTTGCCAGCAACGTACTCACTTTGCTGCCAAGGCAGGAAGAGTAATACTTTGCTGATTGATATGTGTCTGCAAAATTAATATTTGCTGTCAATCGGAGAAAAATAATATTTAGTAAATGTCAATTTATCATTTTGACAGCGTCTGCCAAAAAATTGCCGCTGAAAAAATCGTCTGCCTTTATGTCCTATTACTGACATCGATATATAAAAGACCGTTTTTGAATAATGTCATTCATTTATGCCTTATTTATGTAATGTTTGACAGGCGGCTGCTTTAGTAGAGCTGTCAAAAAATCGTCTGCCTACAAACATTTAATATCTGTGGTAATTATCTTAACTATTTCATGAAAAATTAAAATTGAAAAATAATTTTGGCAGCGTCTGCCAAAAAATTGCTGCCGAAAAAAACGTCTGCCTTTATGTCCTATTACTGACAGACGAATCGGTATATAAAAAACCGTTTTTGAATAATGTCATTCATTTATGCCATATTTATGTAATGTTTGACAGGTGTCTGCTTTAGTAGAGCTGTCAAAAAAATCGTCTGCCTATAAACATTTAATATCTGTGGTAATTATCTTAACTATTTCATGAAAAATTAAATTGAATAAGCATTTTGACAGCGTCTGCCAAAAAATTGCAGCCGAAAAAATCGTCTGCCTTTATGTCCTATTACTATTTGGTGACAGACGAATCGATATATAAAGGGATTTTTCGCGTACCTGGTTTAGATTATGCTAACTTATGATGAATTAATCTTTATACGTCATATACCTATACCCACCAACATAAATGTATGATACACTGGAGTTACTTCGGTATTGTTGGCGAAAACGCTAGTTTTTGCCTGATGCTGATTTTTTGCTCAGTTTTGGACCTAACCTAATCTAGCCTAGCATAAACGAATCGGCGAATCGCCTAGTAATCATAAAACCCACAATGGAGAAATTTATTTTTTATATATATTTATATCTAGCTAAAATCCCGCCATTTTCAAGCTCTGACAAGTGACAAATGACATAACCCAAGCAAAACCTGCTCCAGACCGGATTATGCTTGGCTGACGTCATCAACATTTCCCCTACTTTAGGTTTTGTCGCGAAAACGTTAGATTATGCTCAAAACCTAAACCGTATATGCAGGATTAACCTCACGAAAAATTGCTTATAAAAAAACCGTTTTTGAATAATGTCATTCATTTATGCCTTATTTATGAAATGCTTCACAGCCGTCTGCTTTAGTAGAGCTGTCAAAAAAATCGTCTGCCTACAAATATTTAATATATGTGGTAATCATCTTAACTATTTCATGAAAAATTAAAATTGAAAAATCTTGTTCATCAGAATTGAAAACAAACCCTTTTGAGTTCACCCCTTCAACTATAGCTACCACTTTGAAACGGCAGACGGTCAATTTTGGTATGTTCGATTATCAAATACTTCTTCCCTATTGGTAAAAATATTGAAAAATATCGTTCACCATATTGTCTGCCAGCTCCCATACTAAAATGTTATCCAAAACATCAACTATATTCTATAACCCCTACTGTCCCTTGTTGAAAAAAGGAACCATTCATTCACGCCTGGTAGAAAAATGCCTCTCAGTAAAAATTAATTTCATCTGTATATCCTATTTAGACGTCTCCGTTTTCACCTCTTATTATTGGCACTTAAGCTTCGTTTATTGCTACGGCTTATTTAAAAATGTAGCGGAAGAAGAAGTTTAAATATAGAGCTGCACTAATTTTAAATTCCTTCGTGACTAAAAATAAAATTTAGTGTCAGTCAGTCACCAATATCACTTATTATTTAGATGTGCATTTGAATTACGGTAGTTTACGGAAAAGCTCGTGGTTTTAAAATAAAAAAATTAAATGCATAAGCAAACGTAAATACAAAAATTGTTTTGTGTTAAACAACTTCCTGGTTAGTGCGTGGGTATATTAACAGTAGTGCTTGCAGTATAAAATAACATCCGAATTGGAGCGATTTAAGGATTTTTTGTGATATAGTTTAGTCATTTGGCCTCAATACATGACGCTTTTTCAGACCACATACTTATTGATGAAAATTATTTTAATACAAAATTTGATTACCATTATGCAGATGCAGCCGACCAATCGTTACAAACTTCTATTCAGAAATGAACCTATACAGGTTATTCTACCGAAAAATTTCCATCCAGGATTTTTTCTTTAAAATGGATCTAATTTTTTGAATATTTTTATCCGTACAATTTCAGCGCCAAAATAGGTGTGGCATCCACCATCTAAATCTGAAATAGGAAGCAAATCTTGTGGCACATCATTTTAAATCTTGTTTTAGTACCCTTCAGAGCCAAGTTATATTTTTTTAATTTGGGTGTGTAATTTTTAAACCATAATGTTTAAAAAACATCCATAACATCTGTTAATGCTCATTCAATCACTTTTTTAATAAATCTACATACTTTTGAACATTCAGATTAGCAGTGAAGAAAGATATGATCCCCTGAAAATTTCCGCCCAAAGTTTAAATTCTTGAGGATATTGAGTATGTTCTTCACGGAATATCATTGAGTTGAACTTCTTTTTAGAAAAATTAAGATTCATCTGCACAGCAAAAAATACAAACAAAATTAGATCGGTAATGGCTCTTAAACTTCTAAATGGCGGGCATTGATTTCTTCATTGAAATCTTATTTTATTTGTGATGTTTCAAAATCTTTTGGAAGTTTTTACGTGAAACGCCCATCACAGAGGTTGTTTTTCTTGTACTTAGTGTAAGATCCATCGCAACGTAACTCAGAAGTGCCGCTTCAATTGATTTCGTTTTTTTTTTCGTGCGAGATCCGGTTTGTCGAAATCTTGTCAACAATTCGGGAAACATGTGTGAAATAAATTCCTACCTAGGTGTTTCCAAAATAATTTATTATAAGACCCAGTCTTAAAATTTTTAGTGTAGAACCACCCCTTCTTATAGGAACTCAATTTGCGCAGATTGAATATATATCCCCTTGAAAACTAAAATTAACGTGAGCTATTTCTGTTAAAATCAGCTACATTGTACTTATAATATGCCTATTTTCTGTTTTTTCGTATTACTTATTACGCCAAGATTTTATAAAAATACCTACTTCAGTCTTAGGTCTAACAGTGTAGACACAATTTATTGTTTTAAAACCGCCAAAAAATGCAAGTTTAAATTCAAATAAGGAAGAATCTAATTACAAAAAGTAATATTAAAATAGAACCTACTACATTACCAAATGTGCGTTGTCTACTTCGGTTTTAAGCAAGGATAATCAAGTATTGCTCAAAATCGCCGAAACTGAAGCAATTAAAATTAATAAAGTAGCAAAGAAATATGTAAAGAAATATTGCTATAGTTCTTGAGTCATTCCAGTATATTCTACTATTTTTACCAAATGCTTGTTAAGATATTTGATATGTCAAATTCTGTATTTTAAATGTATGTTTGGTGTTCTTTTATTCGTTTGGTTAATGTCCTGGTGTCGTATATGTAAAAGTTATTACACTCATTAGGGTTCTTATAATTAACATTAGATGAAATATGTAGGTAATAGAAATTTCTCTAATCAGCCTTCTTAATGCTTACAAATCATGATGTAGATATGTTCTATATAAATCACGAGTTGCGGCGTCCATGAGTCAACACTTCATTACTGCTAGTTGCCATGGTACACTAGCCATCCTGTATTACTTCAAAGTGTACCACCCCCAACAATGTCCAAAATGTCAAAAGCTATCCACGGTCAATCAGAAGAAATAGAAGAACCTCTATTTTCTTCTCTGGAAATGGAGGACTTATGTAATTGAAATTCCTCTAATCAGTCTTCGTAATACATTACCCCTACTTATGTTAGCTTAGTATTACTGAAGTTCTTTTCTTATATAGTCTTAAGCAATCAATAAATATTGTTTTTAAAAACAAAGTGTCACAACGAAGAAACATAACTCATGTTTTGAATTTTCGTTCGAACTTTGTGGGTTTGTTTATATTTGATAGATCGAGGAGTATTTCCCATCCTCTTAACATTGTCTGGAATTGAAATTCCAGGTGTAAATTTTTATCTAAATTTGGTTGTTCAACTTATGTGAAATTTTTTTTACAATAATTGATATTTGAATCATTTTGTATAGTTTTTGTTATATTATATAGATATCTTGAACTCTCATTTTTATGAATTCAATTTAAATTATAGTATGTGTCGGTTTGAATGTGTTGAATTAATAATATGTTGATTGACACGGTTCTTGAATAGTTGATGGTTGTAATTAGGGGAAAACAGATGTCCTGCGAGTGAGTTCCACAGTGATGCAGTGCGCCAGACAAAGGAGCTCTTGTAAAGCGATGTTCTAGGTGTTTCCAGTTGTACGACGAACTGGTGCGCTCTTGCCGTCTGTCGTGATTGTCTGACAGGCGTTGCCAGGGACGGGATGAGGCTGGCTAAACCCTGGGAACATCTGCCGTGAAAGTATCTGAATAACAGGGACATATCGGCCACATGTCTGCGGTGTTCCAGAATATCCAGATTCCGGGCCAACTCCGTGTCGCCGATGTGGCGCACAGCTCTCTTCTGAATGGAATCCAGCAGCCTAGTGTGATTAGGTACGCTACCCCAAATGTGTGAGCAATATTCTAAGCACGTTCATATTTGCGCATTGTAGAGTAAAAGCGACTGCTGCGGTTTATACAGTTTTTTGTTGCGAAATAACGCACCAAGCTTCTGGGAGACTGATTTTGCGATGTTAGCAACGTGGTCATGCCAGGACATATTGCTGTTGACCGAGACACCCAGTAGTCCGATTGACGAGGATGAAGGAATAGTCCATCCTGTCATAATGATGTCAGGACCCGCCGTATAGGCCCTCTTGGTAAACGTGGTTGCTTGGGTCTTTGCTGCAGTGAACTGGACCAAATTTTTGTTGCCCCAAGTTTGAACTTTCACCAGGTCTTGATTAATTGCTGTAATCTGCTCCTGTCTGCGGTGATAAGTCTCAGTCGCTGGTAAAGGTTTTTCTGATCTAAATTGGAAGATTTAGAGTTCTCAGAAAAATCTTATTGTTGATATATCAACTTAATATGTTAAGATCTTTTGAATAAAATTATTTTTGAAAAATTGAGAGTGAGCCTATTGGGCGATAGCTTGAGAGTTGCTTGCCTTTTTATGGAGCAAGTTGCACTCGAGCGACTTTCCAAGAAGCTGGGTAAATCCCTTTTCGGTAAGACAGAGAGAAAAATCTGGAAAAATGGGTGTTAGTTCGTTGACGCAGTTCTTTAACAGGATGGCAGGTATTTCGTCCGGTCCTGATGCCTTCTGCGATCCAGTTCATTAAGGATTTTACGAATATCACGGTGATGAAACTTGACTTCTGCCATAATGTTGATATTCGATATGGTGGGGAGAGCCTTGCCTTGGGGGACATGTAAACCGTAACTTGGCTGTTCTTTATTTACAAATAAGAAATATTAATGCAGTTCTGAAAAGAATAAATATTTCTGAACTTAGTATTGATTACCATGTTAAATAAGCCGTAAAATGGTTGTGAAATTAACTTAATTCTATATGCATATGGTGATTTTAAAGTACCGTACTGCATTTCAAATGGGAACTTATTATATTGTACTTTGAATGTGCATTAAAAAAAACAAAGTTTTACTGGAATTTTTATAATTTACAGTCTAAGTGATCATTTATGACTAATAAAATAATGACAACACAGTTTTATCCGCAATACTCAAAAGAGAATAGCTTATTTAAAGTATGGTAGAACAGAAAAATAAAGTATTGCGGAGCATTATTTTGAAAATAATGATAAAACAATAATTAAAAATTTTAAATTAATTCATAGTATATCTGACAAGAGGTTATTAGACGCTTCCGAAAGTATGGAAATTATTGTATTTAAGAATAGTTTAAATAGAGATAGAGAGCCTATTTCATTGTATTGGTTGGATCGAGTGTGGCTACCAGAATCCCAGGTTTGGATCTTTTGTTTTCGCTTGAATAAGCAAATAGTATATAATATAGTTTGGTAGATTGTCAGTTTACTTTTCATCATCTACTGATGATGCTAACATATTTAGCGAAACACGCGTCGAACCAATACCTCCTACAAAGGTATTGGTCGAACGCAAACACTCTGTTTCTGTTTATTGTGGATAAAACTGTGTTGTAGTGCGTTTTGCCGGAGGTGCCAAACTTCAACTTTGGTAATAAAATTATAGTTACCATTTAAAGCTCTTCTGTATATGTTATGGCTAACGAGGCTACATATCTGGAGATTACATATATTTGTTAAGGAGAATTATATTGAAAGTCATTGTTTTTGACATCAATTATGCAGTGGGTTACTTCTGACCATCATTCCACTAAGTGATCGATTTTGATTTTGCAACCTGCATAACAATAAAGTTCCTCCCACCGTGTTCTGGGTATACCAAACAGTTCCAGACACTTTCGGATTTAAAGCTGAAAAAGTCTGAGCATTGAACCAAGTAAATTTTGCAGCCATGCAATATATTTAAGCATTTTGTTAAAAATATGAAAAACAATTTGATTAAATTCATCATAATAGAAAAATATATCTCGAATAACTGACACTGGAAGTCAAGGTATACTTTAAATCAATACGATTAAAATGTCTTTCAAACTTTAATTAATTTTGAGATTATGTGTTGAATTTTATCTTTTTAAAATGCATCTCTTATCCGTCATCCATTTCATGACATTAAATACACATTAAATCAGTTTCCTAATATTCAAGAATAGATAGATATGTTTATGTATTTGGGATTGTTATTTTGCAGTTTTCGATCATTATTTAGTAACAGCATAGGTAATTTAAATATTTTTCTAAAACCGTGCGCTCGGGAGATTAATTTCCTTTAGACATGACCACCCGGTTGTAGTAACCCAAAGTAGTGTAGACATGGTACACTCATGGTTATTTTTAAAATAATTATTTTAATGATTTAGTTTTATTTCTTTAATTTAATGCTTCACTGGAAAAATAGTGGCCTACGGTTGCCAACAGTCCTCTCTAATATGTGTTGATATATCTGTTTATAAGGAACTGATGATTCTATAGACAACGGTAATTACCATTCTCTTCACAGATTAAATTTAAATACTCTCAAATCCAAAGTGTTTGCCAAACCGCTATAAGTATGTGATACATATTCATAAGGCAGTGTAAAATGAAAATGTGACAAGTGTGGAAAATACGATCGAATTCATCGAGGCGAACAAGGAGGAATAATAGTGCGTGCACGAGCACAGCATCAGTGCTTTATCTACATATGGTGCAGCCGAGCAATAACAACAACGGAAGCTCCGACATGGACTCACTCGAGGACATGCTGCGGAAGGTAAATATCCTTGTTTTAATATTTTTCCTTTTTTTGCTTTGATTATCCTATTACCTCCAGGGATTTTATTTTTTAATCTTATATTTTTTAAATTAGTAATCATCTAATCTAAATAAAACCTCCTATTTTGCGCACTGTGTCCAATTATCTGGCATAAATATAACTATATCCGAACAAAAACAATTCATATTCTTCAGTTAAATGCTAGCTTCTATTTTATAGCATGTGATTTATGATACTCCGGCATACAAACAAGTGTTGGAAATATCTAAACTAAATATTTTATAATGAAAAAAGTTGAAATTCTACTCTAGAAAATGGCTTAGCTAGGTTGTTTTAAATAGGCAGTGGTGTAATATTAATTAAGAAGCATTCACTATGTATTTTACAGTTTATTTAAAACTTTCAATAGATTTCGATATATGGTAAATGCAAAAAGGAGAACAATTCGGAACTCAGTTTCACCTCATACTTAGATTTAAAATTATTCATCAGGAGCGATAGCATCCAACAAGGCAAGGCATCCTTCTTTGTGAATTTTTAAAATATAATTATTGTAGATAAAACTGTGATTTTAAGTATAACGTTTTTATTATATTCTTTATTATCTTTTAGTTATTTTCAATATTAAAATGACCTGACATTAATCAGTCTAGAGGTTAAATCACTTTTTACCAACATACCAATCAATTTAGTAATCAATAGTATCAATAAAGAATGATCAGTATATCTGTAAATTGTAACATATCAAATGATATGTTTATTAAAATAATAAACTTTATCTTCAATTCTAATAATTTTTGTTCTAATAATAAATTTTATAAACAAGTTTTTGGAACACCAATTGGTAGCTCTATTTCTCCAAACATTGCCCAATATCAGTGGCGGATTTGCAGTCTCGGCCGCCCTAGGCCCCAAGCTATCAGCCGCCCCTTTCTCAGCATCCACCATATAGACTTTTTTTTTTGTTTTTTTTATCGCAGTGGCACACACACTAAAGGGAGATCCTATGGCGCTCGACGAGCGGTGTGTGTGCGAAGATGTTGATTGACACGGTTCTTGAATAGTTGTAGGTTGTAATTAGTGGGAAACAGATGTCCTGGGAGTGAGTTCCACAGTGATGCAGTGCGCCAGACAAAGGAGTTCTTGTAAAGCGATGTTCTAGGTGTTTCCAGTTGTACGACGAACCGGTGCGCTCTTGCCGTCTGTCGGGACCGTCTGACAAGAGTTGCCAGGGGCGGGATGAGGTGGGCCAAATCCTGGGAACATCTGCCGTGAAAGTATCTGTAAAACAGAGACATCTCAGCCACATGTCTGCGGTGTTCCAGACTATCCAGATTCCGGGTCAACTCTGGGTCGCCGACGAGACGCACAGTTCTCTTCTGAATGGAATCCAGAAGCTTTAGGGTGTGCTTTGGTGCGGCAACCCAGATATGTGAGCAATATTCTAAGCACGGTCTTATTTGCGCTTTGTAGAACAAGAGCAACTGCTGCGGTGTATAGAGTTTTTTGTTGCGAAATAGCGCACTAAGCTTCTGGGAGGCTGATTTTGCGATGTTAGCAACGTGGTCATTCCAGGACATATTGCTGTTGACCGAGACACCCAGCAGTCCGATTGACGAGGATGAAGGAATGGTCGATCCCGCCATAACAATGTCAGGGCCCGCTGTATTGGCCCTCTTGGTAAACGTTTCTGCTTGGGTCTTTGCTGCATTGAACTGGGTCAAATTTCGGTCGCCCCAAGTTTGAACTTTATCCAGGTCTTGATTTATTGCCGTAATCTGCTCCTGTCTGCGGTGATGAGTCTCAGTCGCTGGTAAGGGTTTTCTAATCTAAAGTGGGAGACAAGGGTACTGTCATCTGCAAAACTGTAAACAGGACTATTCGTTTAGATCAGCAGGTCATTAATATAGATAAGGAACAGAGTTGGTGAAAGTATTGCGCCCTGAGGCACGCCCGCGTTAATGGTAAATGTGTCTGAGGTGTGTCCATCAACTGCAACGTGCAGAGATCGGTTCTTAAGGAAACTGGCAAGCCACCTGCAGAGAGAGGCTGGCAGTCCGAAAGACGGCAGTTTGTTGAGCACTCCGTCATGCTGTCGAATGCCTTTGAAATATCCAACGCAATCGCTCGAGATTCTCCGTAGTTCTCAATTGCCCTACTCCATATACAATGAGTACAGAGTGACATAGGCCAATATATCTCCTGTCGATCTCTCTTTGCGAAAGCCGTATGGATTATCGCTGATTATTCTGTTGTTCTCGAGGTACTTGAGTAGTTGCTGATTGACTACACGTTCCATGACTTTGGAGATTATTGGAAGCAAGGCAATTGGGCGATAGTTTGAGGGCGTGTTTTTTTTTGCCTTTTTTTGGAACAGGTTGCACTCAAGAGACTTTCCAAGAGGAGATGTAAATTCCTTTTCCGTAAGACAGAGAAAAAAGCCTGGAAAAACGGGTGTTAGTTCGTTCGCGCAGTTCTTTAGCACGATGGCAGGTATTCCGTCCGGTCCTGATGTCTTTTGCGTATCTAGTTCTTTAAGGATTTAGCGAATATCACGGTGATGAAACTTGACTTCTGCCATGGTAGTGTTGATGTTCGATATGGTCAGGACAGTCTTGCCTTGGAGGACGTCTAAGGTAGAGTGCGATGAAAACATTTTGGCGAGCATGTTTGCTTTTACCTTGGCTGTAGTCGCCGTGATGCCACGTGGGTCTGTCAAAGGTGGGAGAGACGTTTTTGTAAAGTTGTTACTTACTGCCTTTGCTACCGACCAGAAATTCCAGGAGCCACTGGGGCATTGCAAAAGTTTATTCCTGATCCCTTGATTGTGTTTGTCCTTAGTTTCGTCGATCACACGTTTGCATTCGTTTCTGGCTTCGACAAAATAATTGCGATTACATAATGAAATTACTTTATTGCCACCTTTTATATAGTATACACACCTTGGCCAGTAAATAAGAAAGCCTTAGATCACATGTTTGTTGACCTCAGCTTTGCTTCGGCCGACAATTACATGTGATCTGAGACATTTTTACTTTACTGGCCTAGGTACGTAATATACTATTTTTGACACGATTGGGGCCGCCCCTAAATCTGGCCGCCCTAGGCCCGGGCCTACCGGGCCTTACGGTAAATCCGCCACTGCCCAATATGTAATGGATGATCTATTAAATCAATCCTTAGAAAATTTAACTTTTCACCAAATTTTTTTTTTAATTTGTTGATATTATTTGTTGTATTCCTAGTGACAAAATAAATTAAATTCTTTTAGTTTTTAATAATTACCACCCAAAATTACAATTCATAATTGAAAAAGAAGAAAACAATCAAATACCCTTTTTAGATACAATGATAATTAAACAAAATAATAATAATTTAATTACCGATTGGTATTTAAAACCTGTCCACTATAAAAGATATTTAAATTATTTTTCTTATGATAGTAATGAAATGAAAATGAATTTAGTTTTTGCTTTAAAAAATAAAATAATAAACTTAGTGCATCCTTCCTTAATAAATACAAAATTTCAAAAACTTAAAGATATCCTTGGAGATAATGGTTATCCATTAATTTTTCTAAAAAAATTGCTTTTTAACATTAGAATTAATAACATTCATGATAACATAAATAGTGATATTTCAAATGTTTATTATGTTTCTTATTAAATAATTAAAATTTTTAGAAACGAACCTGTAGAATTAGCGTTAAAAAATGTTAAATCGATTGGTAATACCAATTTATATTCAAAATTAAAAGATAAAACTATTGCTTTAAATTACTCAAAATTAGTATATTCAATGCCATGTAATAATTGTGATAAAACGTATATTGGATAAACATCACAAAATAAAAAAAAATGAATTTCTGAACATAAAAGTGACATCAGACTACAAAAAAACATTTCTGCTTTATCTTATCATGCATATATTACTGGCACATACCAAACTTTAATGAAATTAAAATTCTCCATAAAGAAAAAAATTTAAATAAAAGGTTATTTTTAGAAATGGTCGAAATAAACAAAACAAATTCTATGAATAAGAGAACTGAAATTGATGATTTAAGCTCAATTTATTCTTATAAATTATCACTAAATAACCTATGCCTATTATAATAATATACTAATACACCTTGCCATTATTATTAAATTAACATCACATATCAAGTATTCCTTTGACATCTCGTAAATTATTTATTTTGAAACAAAGTAGATTGACTTTGACATTTTATGTAGATCTATAAGATATTCTAATATTTTACCAATTTTTTACCATATTTTAAAAATGTTATAACTGCCAAAATTGAATTCAACTAGTTTTGATTGTAAGTTACCACAAAATTGTTATATATTGGACATTAGTATATAAAAATAATTTTAGCCCTGACGAAGGTCACGATATACTGACAGAAAGCTTGGACGCAAAAGAAATTATCTTTTAATAAACCATTTTGGCTGAATACCCGTTAATCATTTCTACGCTGCAGATAATAATAAAAAAGAGTCATCCAGATGGGCTATGATCGTATGATCCATGATGAAAACCTTTATTCTCCAAATTCTAGACCGCATAATGTAACCCGATCTATGAATCAGCCAGTGTATCAAAATAAAAATGCAGATAAATATTGCATGCCTTCTTCTAGTGCAGAATCAGAAATTAATCTTAATTTACAAAAACATGGTTTTGACATAAACTTAGTAATATATTATTTACGTAATACCTCAGAAATAAACAAAAAAATCTGTAGTGAACGTTTGCTGGCTGAGTTATGTCCGAGGCATTATACATGGATTTTGATCACGAATCAGGTTCCCGAAGCGGGTATGAGTTATCCCTTTCTTTCTCGTTTTTTCCATAGCACTTTATTTCTATAAAAAAAATTAATAATAATATAAAATTTCAAATAATCCAATAAAATATTCGCAGTATTCGGTCAAATATAGATAATTTTAATAACCTAGTTACGGAGGAGAAACCAGCTTAATGAAACATTTCTAGTACCTGAACGTTCATTTAATCTTGGCAACATGTGTCAGAAATATCTGGATTTTTCAAGTAAATAAAAAAATTGGCTTAGAAAATATCCAATATATATAAGTGTTAGTATAGGGAATATTAGAATTGTTAATATGAATTGTAACTCAAACTTACATTGAGATTCAAATATATTAGATTCAATTATAGAAAATAGTAGAAATCAAAAAATAATTATTATGAGCGACCTTAACTCGCATGACCCTTTATGGGATCAAATGCCATAAGGGAGTGAGGAATATTCATGATTTTCTATTAAAAAATGATTTTATAGTTATGAATGATGGGTCAGCTACTTTACTAAATATTACAGTTACGGAGGAGAAATCAGATATACTGCTTAATGAAAGATTTCTAGTACCTGAACGTTTATTTAATCTTGACAACATGTGTCAGATATAACTGGATTTTTCAAGTAAATAAAAATTTTTGCTAAGAAAATATCCAATATATAATTGTTAGTATAGGGAATATAAGAATTTTTAATATATATAGCAACTCAAACTTGCATAGAGATTAAAATATATTAGATTCTATTATAGAAAATAGTAGACATCAAAAAATAATTATTATGGGCGATCTTAACTCGCATCACCCTTTATGGGAAATAAGGGATGGAGGAATATTCATGGTTTCCGATTAAAAATGATTTTGTATTTATGAATGATGGGTCAGCTACTTTAGTAAATTATACAGGTAATAAAATAAGTGCAGTCGATCTAACAATGGTAAGCACTGATATAGCAATTACCACTAACTGAAAAATTATAAAAGATTGTGGTAATAGTGATCACTTTCCCACTTCTCTAATATATAATGTTGGCGACAAAGATATTAAAGAATCTGTTATTAGCACTTATCAATTACGAAATTTTAAAAATGCTAACAATAATATAAATTATAACAAATTAGTAGAGATCATGAATAGAGCTGCGGAAGAATCTATACCAAATAAGATATGTGTAGTAACGTATAAAAAAAGCAACCCATTAAATAGGAATTCTAATTTCTCATACATCTGGAATAAAATTAAAAAAATATCAAATAATTGTAACTTTAATAATAAAGAAATGATACTTAATAATGATATTAAAAATGATATTTTAAAAAACATGGTAAGGATTAATATAGATGCAACGTTTCAGATTCTTCCTAACAAGGTTAATAGCAAATTGGAGCTTATCAATATTACAGAGTTAAACTTTGCCATGCATAATAAACATTTTCGGCCACAGGCATGGTTTAGCTACACCTAATAAAGACCCCAAATTAGCAGAAAATTATAGGCCAATTGTATTAGCTTCATGTGGATCAAAAATCTTATCGTTAGTGTGCAAAACCATCCTATTTTAGATATTATAATGGAAATTCTTAGGTTTTTACTGTATAAAAGGAGCTCTATGAATAACTCTAAAATGACATATTTGATAGAAATGATGCAACAATGTTACCCCACATATAAACAAAATTTACAAATCCAAAATGTTATCATGTTATAAAATAGACTTTGAAGAGCTAATCGCACCTATAAAAACTGTTAGATGTAATCTAAGAAAGAATGAAATCATAAATATAGAAACATTTTATGCAGCAACTGAAAAATTTAAAAATAGTTTTACTTTAATATTTTGGGATGCTTCAAAAAAACATAATAGGGTAGGTTTTGGTATTCGTAGTTCAGAGTTTAAAATTAAATTTTCCGCCAGACTTAATGACTTCCTTTGCATTTGTAAGGCAGAAATATTGGCAATATATGAAGCTGTAAAAATCATAGTAGAAAAATTAAAAAATATATATTTTCAGACTCACAGAGCGCAATTCAAAAAATCAATGTTAAAGCAGACTTTTGAACTTTTGGTGGCTAATAAAAATGGCATAGATATCGGATTGGCATGGATCCCAGGAAATTCGGGTATCCCCTGGAATATTGATGCGAATACTCTTGCAAACGTGGGTTGAATTTTGAATATTTTCAAAGATAAGGTTATTGTTGCGGTTGAGGTATATTATAATAACATTAAATACAATCTCAAAGAGATATTCATACAAAATTGGGTAATTTAGGGGTTAAATAAAAATTATCGGTATAACAAAATTCAGGACAAATTTCCAGTTAAAAGGTGGTTTTCCTTAGTACCTTTTAAAAACCATAGGCACATTACTACTATAGTTAGGATGAGAACGGGACATTGTCTAACAGGTGAACTCTTGCACAAACTTAAAATTAGAGAAACTCCATTTTGTGAATATTTTTTAATGCTCTATTAATGAAAACGGATATTTGGATTTATACAATGCACTTCACCCATTACAATTAATATAATCTAAGCTAAACCCTCTAATGAGTCAATCAAAATTATAATGCAGTTCCTTAATTACAATAAAATACATCTGTGATGCTCAACTTATAGATATAACCTATCTAATGTCCTCGTTCCTAAATTTGTTTGTATTGTATCGTTCTCAGTTTACCCGTGCTCAACTGCTTATATCATTAACTCACCGCACGTTGTATAACCAAATTAGTAGTCTAATCGATGGTCACGGGATGGTTTAGAGCACAACGCGTGGTCATTAGGTAATGGAGCTGGCAATTGCCTAGAGGCAAAGTCATAAACAAGCAAGCAAGAAAACCTTGACAGTTGAGAGAAAAATAAAGAAAAATAAGGGAAAACCACGGGGAAATATGCGGGGATACGCCTTAAATCCCTAAAGCAATATGAGAAGAATCAACAACAAGCAATCCATGCAGAAATCAACAAGTCTTAGAAGAAAATAAGCACTGGTTTTTTACTATTGAGGAGAAAGAAAAATTTAATAACTGACAATAGGCAATTATCGAGTTAACAGGTAAACAAGAAATCAGCAGCAGCATCTCAACCAGATCAATGACCCAACAAGTTAAGGCCCTATCAACCTGAGATTACAAACGAAATATTCAAACTGAAAGTAGTATATGAATTTTACCAATCTAACGGGGATCAAAAGTAGGCAGTTCTTAAATACAGAACTTCATGTTATTAATGGCAATAATTACTATTGTAATATAAATAAGCAAAGTTAAACTAATAACACAATATCTTATTTTAGCTGTTTGATGAAACCTAAGCGAGCCAATAGATTATCCACTAAAATAAATAGAGTCACAAAGTGCTGGAGGACAACTTGAGAAATGAGAAAAGTGTTATAAAAGCTAATACATATTATGTGTTTATAATCGTATGTATAATTAATTAACCGAATGGGTTAATTCTCCATAATTCTTACCACGAAATGGTTGCTAAATGCAACATGTAAATTGAGAGTTATAATCTTTTATAGTGGCAAGATCAGACTTGTTACTACTCCCCCTCTCCTTCAAAAGGCAGGAAACTCAAAAAAAGAAAGTTGGCTGACGATGATAAAATTATGTAGATAAGTCAAAGCACTTATGTGACGTAACAATAGTTATTAAAATAATATCAAAGGTACCTTATCAAATAATTGATAGGCAAAAACATTACTGACCACCAACTAATCTAAATATCATCGATTTCCAAATTATGTCAGTACATTATGCTATAAGAAACTGAAAAAACAAGTAATTAATATACTTAAATAAGAAACTTAAATAAGAATGGCACAAACTAATTAATTGAATTATCCACCAATAGAGATTAATAGACATTGAACTATCCAATTTAAATATTAACAAATATTAATAAACTAATATAATCAAGGTACAGACCCAAATCAAGTACAGATGATAGACGAATAATCAGGAAATTAGCAGAATCGATAAAGTTAAG
Source organism: Pissodes strobi (assembly GCA_016904865.1). NCBI lineage: Eukaryota > Metazoa > Arthropoda > Insecta > Coleoptera > Curculionidae > Pissodes > Pissodes strobi. The sequence goes on from MU182702.1 coordinate 189,460, forward strand.
TAGTAAGATAATTAAAGACATAATGTAAGTTAATTACAATTACAAGTACAACATGAGAGGGATAGCGGTAGATGCAGAACAACCTTTTTAAGGCTGCTCTACCTAACAACAGAACTAAGTGACTGTAGGTCGGCCTTACCACAGCATTCTGTGGACTTTTACCACAACAAGTTTCGCGCCAAGCTAGTTACCCCCAACAAATTAAACGCCCCACCTGCAGAGCAAAAGATAAAGTCCAGATAATATCCCAAACAAATGGTAATGTAGCAATTAAGTTACAAAGTTCTAGACCGGAATAATAAAGGTTACGTTGCTAAAGTAAAAAAAAACTCAAAAGAAATGGTCTAAGCAGGAAGAGCCAGTAAAACTGAAAACCCCGAAGGGTAGCCTACTTAGGCCATAAAATGTCATAGGCAAATGAAAGATAATCAAACTAACTAATAAAATCAATCAAGATCAGGTAACGAAATAAATTCAAGAATACATAACCAATCAACCTCAAAAAGGAAAATAAATGCATTACGGAGAAAGTGATATCATACCCACGGTATATTCGAGTATTCAGCTATACACAAAAAAACTCAATATCAATTAAATTAGTCATAATTAAGAGGATAGTCAAATTCAGGAAAGTCACAGCCAAGTGTCAAATCCAGGATATTGGTCACATCCGGGAAATCTGGCAAATGCAGGAAAATAATCATAGTTAGGAGAAGGATCAATTTCGATAAATTTGTCACAATCGAGTAAAGTCACAATTTATGGCAATTTCAAAGGAAAATGCATACAGACAAAAAAAATTATTTAGATTGCTTATAATCTCATGTTAGTAACATTCCAATCACCCTTGGCACTACCAAAGAGGAAAAAAACATAAAAGGAGAACCGTCCTTTTCAGTGATAGCATTGGCATTTCTAAAGTAGATACAAATGCGATAATCGTTGTTTTTCTTGCGCACGAAACATACAGGACTAGACCAGGGACTTTTTGTTTGTTCTAATCTAATAACATTTAATCTATTTCCTTATCAATAATCGTCTGCTTAAATGGAGAAACGGCGTAATAACGCTGTTTAATGGGTCTTGAACCAGGTTCTAATTATATGTCATGCTTAGCTACTTTACAGTAGCCAAAACCAGTACCCATTAAAGAAAATTTCTCCTTTACCAGCAAATCAAGAGCGGATCTCTCAGGAGCAGGCAAAGAATTGTCCAATTTTCGATACTTTTGCTGGGTATCTCCTTTATTAGTGGAGATAGAGGGATGCAGTTTTCGCAATACTTTGCTACTTTTTTGAGGAACGAAAGATGTCGCTTACATAATTTTCATAGCCCTCTTAGTTTTTAAGATGCAGGGTGAAATTGAAAATTTTCAATTTTGGGGCACCCCTCGTATCTCGGTTATCTTATAACTATTCGAAAAGGTAAAAACAGATGCTTAAATAAGTTTTTAGGTAAAATTCAGTGGCGTACTCGCTTTTTTGCTAGAAGGCTCCATTTCTCAGGAATGAAACACAATTTGGTTTTTTTAAATGGAACACTCTGTATATTTTCTACTAGTTTGGTGGCGCTGGTTATAGGCTTTTCAAAAATATATAATAGTTGGTATGTCTTCGTAGTATTAAAGCTATAATTTTAAAATTTAAATGAAAAAAAAAAACTTATTGCAACTATGCCGTGATTATCATTGATTAAAAACAAAAGAATACCTTGAAAACAAATCAAATTTATTTCGGAATAGTTCCTCTATTTTAAAACAAGATATACTTTAATTTTTTGTTTACTAATTTATTAATCGAGACGAAAAATATTACCGTGTTAAAGAGAATATTTTATGACTACTATCAAAGATACATACAAGTAATACCTATGTATCTTTGCTACTATTTTATCCTAAAAATATAAATTTTCATATTATCGATTAAATTTATTAAACAAACTCACACTAAATATATAAAGAATTTTTTCCATTTTATTTACTAATCATAAATACTGTTCAAAATGGTTGCCGTTTTCTCTAATAGCATATTCACACATTTTTGTAACTCTTCGTAGAGCGTTTAAAATTATTAATGAACGGCCCTGCAAAGACTGAAAAGCCAAATGCGTAGCCTTTTGAAGTTCTTCCATGGAACGATTTCGGGTCTTGTAAACTTTATTTTGCATGAAACCCCGTAAAAAAATCTAATAAAGAGAGATCGGGGGATTGTTGAGACTTGAGACCACCTTATAGGTCCACTAGTGGCTATCCATCTATTGGGAAAATAATTTTCAAGAAAAGGGCGTACTATCTGAGCATTGTGAGCAGGTGCTTCGTCTTATTGAAAATATATATTATTTAACTGAGCTAAGGGGACATTATCTAGCAACTCAGGCACAACATCTTGTAGAATTTCCAGATAACGGTTTGCAGAGAGACCTCCTTCATAAATGCGATACGCTATTTGTCTTTCCAAAATAAAACAAGCGACACTAAACCCAAAGCGTCCTTGTTGTTCCCGTTCAAATATGACATGGTGATTTTCTTGCGACCAATGTCTTGTGTTATGCCGATTAAATATGCCGGCACTCGAAAAATAAGCTTCATCAGACCATATTATTGATCTGGTAAAATTAATATTGGTTCGAATTTGTTTCATATATCAATTGCAAAAAATTAAACGTCGGCGTCGTTCTGGATCTCCTGGATGCAAATGGTGTACGATTTTTATTTTATAAGGAAGAAATTTATATTTTCTTAATATTGTCTGTACCCAAGCCTTGGGCTAGTGAACTCGAAGACTCTGCTTCTATACAAGCTAAAACGTTAACCTCGTCGGTTTCACGGTTCTCCTTGTTATAGGATTTTAGGGATCCATTATTTACTAACTTTGTCTTTAGTCTGAAAAAGATATCGGGGCAAGGCTGCCTTCTTTCCGCAAACCTACGTAGAATAAAACAAAATATTTACTTATATATAAAAATGAATGACGAATATAAAACATACCTATTAAAATATAATTCGGAAGCTTCATGTCTGTTTTCATTACAACGAATAAAACAAACGAGCATATCATATTTTTCATAATTCTGATATCTAATTTCAGCCATTGCCATCCTTTTGTATGTAAAACCGTCAGTCGCGTGTGAAAATTCCTATTTTCAACACTTGTGCAATATACTATTTTTTAGTAATCTATAACAGTTGTAAAAAACATATATTTTAAAAAATATAGATGCGATAGAATTTCGCGCACTCCTATGATATTATACCTTTTACCGCTGGCGCGAAATTAAATTTCGTATACTTCTTATAAAAATATTAAAATATATTTTTCTTTAGTTTCATATGCTGGTGCACCCCCGGCTCATGCCAATAAATTTTCACACCCGTAATAAACATGAATTTTTGATGTGTAAACATATTACGCGGCGGTATGAGGGTAAATCTCGGCAAATGGGACGGAGCAAACCGATTCTAGCCGCTAGGGTGGTATTATATACAATTTTGCCATTTAAAATCGTTTTAAACGGATTTTAGACGATAAAAAAAGCTTATTTTTAATTAAATGAACGTCAAAAGTATTCTTTATTAATTATTATATTCGCAGTGTATTTGAATGCATAGCATAGCTTATTTTTAATGGACGGTTGAATTTAAAATGAATTTTCGTTTCAAATTCCACCACAAATTCGTCCCAAGCCACGGCTATCGTCCTAAAAAAGTCCGAATTTTCGGATTTTTATACAATTTTGTCATTTAAAATCGTTTTTAAACGCATTTTAGACGATAAAAAAGCATATTATTAATTTAAATTAAACGAACTGTCAAAAGTATTATTCAGATGCCCAGACGTTTAAAACAATATTGAGTCATAGCCCTCTTCTAAAATTTGCAAAATTTGGTTATTGACTCAAAGGATGTCGGCCCAAGATGACTAGGTAAATAAGCTGTGTGCATATGTTGATGTTATTCCTGGTGGCATTAGATTTTCGTGTCGAATTTGTGCAGTGAATTAATTCACTCCGAAGCTGCCAGTAAGTATTATTAAAGAATCCTAACTAATATTATAGATGCGAATGTGTTTGTTGGTTTGTTTCTTACGCTTTCACGCATAAACTGTTCTGATGTTAGTATATGTATCTCAAATAATTATTAAATATGGAAAATGTCCATAGGTAACCCACTATACATACATAATAACGTTTACTGTTTTGTTTTAAAAGTGCTGGCTGGTGGCAAAATATAGTTAGTGCTTTACTGATGTTTGACAGAATATGGACTTTTTTTCCGTCCTAGCGCCAGCTCTAACAGGTCATGGGCCCAGGGCCAGTTATTTTTTTTTCGAATAGTTAATAGTTAATTCGAGTTTTCTTGTGGAAAAATATATAAAACAGTACGATGGCAGCAGTAAATTATCTCAACAGTGTTCCGAAGGTGATGGGCCGCGAGAATTATGAAGATTGGGCATTCGCAGTGGAAAAGTTTTAGAAGGTTTGTCGAAGTGTATCGACGGTTCGGAAACGGATACAGTTTTAGTGAGCAAAGCCAAAGAAATCTGGGAGAAGTTGAAAAGACTTTATGAAGACTCTGGATTTGCCCGAAAAATTAGATTGCTTCGTAAATCGATTTCCTTAAGACTAGAGAATTGTGAGACTATGGATCAGTATATCAGCCAAGTTATAGCCACTTCTCAGAAGCTAGAAACAAGTGGTTTCAAATTGAGTCAAGAGTTAATAGGAAGCTTGATGCTTACAGGTTTAACAGACAAATTTGAACCAATGGTGATAGCAATCGAACATGCCGGAATTGACGTCACGGCCAACTCCATAAAATCGAGGTTCCTCGATTTAGTAAAACAGGTGGCGCGTTCGCGACGAAAGTTAACAAGTTTGGTAACCATAGTAATGGCAAAACAAATCAGAATGACAACCGAAGGAACGTAAATAAAACCAGAAGTGACATAATCTGTTTTATGGGCATTTTATGAATAAATGTCCGGAAAACACAGAAAGCAAAAAAAAATCGAGGTGATTCGCAAAATGTTTTTAATGCAGTGTTTTTGACAGAAGACTTTAGCAGATCAGATTGGTACATAGGTTCCGGGTGTAGTGTTCATTTGACATCTAGGAAGGAATGGCTGCAAAACGTGCACAACAATATTCCTTTGAGAAAAATCACAGTGGCTAATGACAACAAGCTATCTGTGGAATTAGCAGGTGACATACAAATTGAAACTGTTATCGGGAATCAGAAGCATTCAGTAAAGGTATGTGATGTTCTTTATGTACCAAAGTTAATGACCAATCTATTGTCTGTCAGTCAACGGATTAAAAATAAAAATCAGGTGAATTTTAATGAAAAAGGATGTGATATTTACAATAGCAGAATTAAGTTAATAGCTGCCGCAAGTTTGCAGAACAATGTGTACAAATTAGATTTTGTGAAACCTCAGGTTAATCTAGTTGCAGGATTAGTTGTTTCTGGAGATAATTGGCGCAGGAGGTTTGATCATTTAAACTTCAAAGCCTAGAATGTTATGGAAAATGGACTAGTTGCGGGTCTCGAATGCAAACGGAGATTACTAAAAAGTGACCTTAACTTGTGTGAAGTGTGCTGTGAGGGCAAGCAATCCAGTTTGCCTTTCAATCACCAAGGAAGGAAAGCAAGTGTTGTTTTGAAGATTATCCATGGAGATTTATGTGGTCCAATGGAGGTCACATCTCTAGGAGGCTCAAGATATGTTTTGATGCTTGAAGATGATTTTTCAAGGATAATGTTTGTTTATTTTTTTAAAAGTAAGAGTGAAGCATTTGAAAAATTCAAGGAATTTAAGGCATACACTGGAAATCATAAAATAAATAAAATAAAGATTTTCCGTAGTGATCAAGGCACTAAATTTGATGGTAATCAATTCAGAGAGTTCTACAAGAAACATGGAATTTTGCATCAGCAGACAAATGTATACACGCCTCAACAAAATGGCATGAGTGAGCGAATGAACCGCACTATTGTTGATTATTTAAGAAACCGATCTTCTGTGTCAGGGCTAGAGAAACACCTTTTGAAATGTGGCACGGTAAGAAACCTGATGTTAGTCCCATACGAATCTTTGGCAGTAAGGGCATGACATTGATCCCGAAAGAGAAAAGGCTAAAATAAAAAAATTATATTGGTGGGTTTCAGTGATCACATTAAGGGCTATCGTTTATATGATTCCGATAAAAAAAAGATCATAGTTAGTAGGGATGTAGTGGTGGAGGAATCGTTAAACAAATCTAATCTGCAATCTATGAACACCAAGAAATATTAGATTCAGTGTGGGTTAAGAATACTGAGCCAGAAATGTCATTGCATGAGAGTTCCATAGATACAGAGGACTTTCAGTCACTAGATAGTGATGAGGATTTTTCCATTAAATTACAAGGAATACAGGAAGACATGGAGGTTCGACGATCCAATAGAACACACAAACCCAAGCAGTTTGACGACTTTGTCACATATGCTTTCATGGAAGAGTTTGGCACTAGTGATGACCCAGTGACTGTGGCAGAGGCTATGTCTAGAGGCGATGCTGATTTATGGAGACAGGCCATGGTTGAGGAAATCCAAAGTTTCGAGGTTAACAACGCCTGGGAATTGACTAACCAGATACCAGAACGAGCAACAGTGGTTCCGTGTAAGTGGATTTTTAAGATAAAAACCAATGAAATTGGTGAAGTGAAATATCGTGCTCGGGTAGTGGCTAAAAGTTGTGTTCAAAAAGCTAATGTGGACTATGGTGATGTGTTCTCTTCTGTGGTAAGACACTCTACTTTAAGACTTTCATTAACATTTTCAGTAAGATTAGATTTAGTAATTACTCATCTTGATGTTAATACTGCTTTTTAAATGGTATGCTTAATCAAGCTGTTTATATGAAACAAGTTAAAAATCAGGAGAATAAAGTATACAAACTGAAAAACGCTGTGTATGGATTAAATGAGTCTTCCAGTGCATGGAATGCGAAGGTAACAGAGGTTTTATCTGTTTTAGGTTATCAACCATCAAAATATGAACCTTGTTTCTTTATAATGAAAAATAATGGTTTATTAACATTAATCGCTTTATTTGTTGATGATTCTTTTTTGTATTTTTTAATGATTTAATTTAGACTGTTTAAAAGTAAAATTAAAATCTGAGTTTGATATTAAAGATCTGGGTGAAGCTAGACAATGTTTGGGGGTAGGATAACGAGGGATTCTAAAAATAATGCTATTTTATTAGATCAGGAACCTTATATTGACCAGTTGTTAAAAAATTTTGGCATGGAAAGTTGCAAGATTGTATCAACACCAATGGAACCCAATGTTGATAACGAAAATATTGCTAGTTCAAATGAAAATAAATGCAACGTGCTCTACCAAAACCTTATAGGTAGTTTGATGTACTAACGAGGCCAGATATAATATTTGTTGTTAATTTTTTAAGCCAGTTTAATACAAGTTATTCAGAGCAACGTTGGCAGTGCGCCAAGCGTATTCCACGATATTTAAAGGGTACTAAACAATATAAGCTAGTTTGTTAAAAGTTTAGATTTAAGTATTTTGGATCTAGAGGGTTCTGTGGACTCTGACTGGGCTAATGAAAAAGACAGAAAGGTGGTCCTATCTCATGGCAAAGCTGTAAGCAAAAGACTACTGCATTGAGTAGTACTGAAGCAGAGTACATAGGTCATAGTGAAGCATCAAAAGAAGCCATTTACTTAAAAAATATTCTGGGAGAGTTTGTAAATTTTTCAGATAGTTTCAGAATCTATAATGACAACCAGAGTGCACAAAAACTTGCTTATAATGTATTTCATAAAAGGTCAAAACGTAAGGTACCATGTTGTTAGGGAATGTCGGAATGTGTCTCGAACAACTTGATAGTTATTCTACGGATGAAATGGTGGCTGATGTTATGAAGAGTTTGTCAAAATCAATCATTCTTATTTTGTTAAAAAATTAAACTTGCTTGTTTAATAATATCTATTAGTCGTGATAGTGGGGGTGTTAGTATATGTATCCCAAATAATTATTAAATATGGAAATTGTCCATAGGCAACCCACTATACATACATTGTTAATGACGTTTACTGATTTGTTTTAAAAGTGCTGGCTGGCGGCAAAATAT
>MU182702.1:197603-246789 GCA_016904865.1 Pissodes strobi
AATATAGTTAGTGCTTTACTGATTTTTGACAGAGTATGGACGTTTTATTTTTTCCTCCCAGCGCCAGCTCTAACATCTGATCATCATGAAATTTTGTACAGATATTTTCAAGAGTATAGTAAAGAACATAGAATATTTTTAGCTTTTACCCGCGGCTTCGTTCACGTTGATTTTTTATTATTTTAAACTTTGTTATTAAACCTAATTTATATTCTATGAGCAAGCTAAAACGTACAGGCAATGGCCATAGCACGTTGAAAATACCTCTCGACTGATCACTGAGGTTAAGCAACGTCGGGCGTGGTTACTACTTGGATGGGTGACCGCTTGGGAACACAACGTGCTGCTGTCGCTTTTTTACAGCCGATGTTATAGGATATGTTTACACATCAATGTCTCGAATACTACGAAATTGCGACACCGCTTTAAACGGGATTTCTACTAATTAAGATGTCAAAAATGACAATATGGCCGCGCAACTGCTTATCGGGACTAGACTAAATTAATGTTTTTTTATTAAAAATCGCGCAAAATAGAAAAAATAGTATAAAATACACGTTTTAAAAGATATTTAGCGCACACGCACGTTAGGAAACTCTCCACAAGCATGTCGTTTCCTAACTTCGTGCTCGTGCGGAAAAATATGGTCTTTTAAAACTAGTAGGATCTTAATATACTATTTTCGCACTTGTTACAGACTAATAGTACATTTACTACCACTAGACCACTACTGTTAAATTATTTCGTTTTTTCGTTTTATGCGCTCATGTAACTAGGAAATAAACTGCATATTGTTAGAATTTTTCATTTACTTTCAGTACACATTTATATTGTAACCAGCAACTTCTATAGACGACGTAACTCTGGAATAGACGAGGACGTGACAACCCTGCAAGGCGAGAAGCCCGCGGCGGCAGAGGGAGTCATGAAGTTATGTAATTATGATGACTGTATTGGCGACGGTTTAAGGTGTAAGGTGAAAATATTAGTGGCTGTAATAATATTGGCGAAATAACACGTGTTAGTAAAAAGTGTTGTTTACAATATAATTGTGGTACAAGTACCAATATGATTAATTATAGTATTGGAATTTCAATTTTTGTATCAAAAATTATTTTCTGAATACGTAAATCTAGTCATTAGAATCTCTTTATATCTGCGTGTTCCTTAAATGCGATCATGGATAAGTCTACATGCAAGTTTTAGAACTACTGCACCAAATCAAAACCAAATGATTAATGATATATTTATGAAACGAATCATGAAAAGGAAAACATATCTTAACTGAAAGTCACCGAAATTAAATAAGCATTGCATTGCATAGTCATTACTGATTAATGGATACAGACAGCATTAAACTAACTGAAACTAAGAAGGTTGTGGTGGTCTACTTTCATATTGGTAACTGAATAATCATTGTATTACAAAGGATTTACATTATTCATACAAATGTTTTATAAAAATTGTTATGCAAAAATTATTTAAAGTCATTTAGTAACACAAAGCATACGCTGTCACGACAAGTATAATTCAATATGAAATAAAAGGACCGGAAGAAAAAATACCCTGCGTGTAAAACAGCACTAAATCTGATAAATTACCGCGTATAAGAATTCCAAATAAATCTATTCATTTGGCAAAGAGCCACAATAACACAGAATGGCCTGGCACTGTATTGTGTTCGGCCAATTCAATCAGACATTGAAATATTACTATTGCGCGTTAAATATTTGATTCAATAGAGCAAGCGGTTGAAATAAATAATAAGGGGCCATTAAAAAGGGTCGCAGATCATTCTGTTCCCTATAGACTCATTCTAATCCAATAATCATTTATCAACTACTGATATACCAATAAACGCAAACAGTGTGTCAATTATGGTTTATTACTATATATTATATCAATGGGATTTTGATGAATAAATTTAATATTATTCTAATCACGCAAACAAAACTGGTAAAGAGTTATGCTAGGTGGTTGCATAAATACAAGCAAATTGATTTATTTTCATAAGTTTCTGAAAAATACTTTTTACAATTTTCAGATTATCTGCTAAATAGCCAAGTACAAGTAATAATATAACACACGTTCTCCTATTCAAGAAGACAACGTATCGAGTTATTTTACGATCAAAAGTTAAAATGAACAAATTCATGACCCAAACGACTTAATTTCCGAGTTACAAGACGTAAATACATTAATTAGAACTGCATACTATATCATTAAAGTACTTTATTTTATTTCGGAAATTAAGTTTTTATTATACTGAGTCCGGCAATAGATATTATAAGTTCGGTAAATTAACTTTTACAGTATGAGTGAGTTGGAATTCGAAACGAATTTTATACCAGCCGAATAACGTATGATATTTTATTTCATACTGGTTTGTTGAAAACTATGCTTTTAAATAGTTGTGTATTTTTACTATGCTCTATAGATGCCTGGAAACAGGTTTATAGTTATTTATATTACTAGTGTGTTATGTTGAAAATAAGTCACGCGAGAAAAAGTTATACCATTAAGATCGAGTGGTATAATTTCCCAAGTGACTTTTAAAACATAACACACGAGTGGCATACAAATTTTTATCCAACACCATTATTTTGTGTTAGTTTAAGTGAGTATTATTTTTTTTGTTTAAGGTATTTCAGTGTGGAACCTGCTTTAATGCAATAAAGTGTCAGACTATGACTGACTTTTAACATGCTAGTTTAGCGGGTTATTTTACCTGTTTTTGGTTGCTTGGGGGACTTGTTTATTAAACAAATTTTGGCATTTATTGTCAGATTATATTATTCCCAAAAGCATTTATCAATTTGAGAAAATGGATGAAATTGATGAAAATTATGTACCCGAAAACATTATATACCGAAGCGGAAGAAGCGACAATGCAAATACTACCAGAAAAATTTCGAGATTCTTATGACAAGGAGTACAAAGTTCTTGAGAAATGGATGGATTCAAGAAAGATAAAAGGTATTAACGAAAACGTTTTGCTGGCCTATTTTTTGCATCTACAGAAAAACCAAGCTCCATCGTCTCTATGGACTAAATATTCCATGCTTCGCTCGACACTTCATCTCTACAAGAAAATCGACATTTCAAAATTTGGCAATCTATTTAGTTTTTTAAAAAGCAAATCTCAAGGATACAAACCCAAGAAGTCCAAAACATTGGAAAGAAATGAAATAGAACAGTTTCTGAGTGAGGCTTTCTGATAGTGAATTTCTACTAATGAAAGTGGCAAGGATTATGGGTATTGCCGGGGCTTGTAGATGCGATAAGCTAACACATTTCAAAATTGAAAATGTTCCAAGACAAAAGTAATTATATTTTCGTTGTTTTGCCCGATACAAAAACTAAAAAAATCAAGAAGCTTTACTCTCGGTTTTACTATTCTTGAAGAAGGATTTCCATTAAACCCAGTTGATTTGTGCAAGAGATACATTTCATTAAGACCAAAAAAATACCGGTCACAGCCGCTTTTTTGTCTTTTATAAAAATAGCAAATGTACAGGGTTATCCAACGAGGACTAGACAAGGCGATTTTTTGACTTTCCCTATACTTTTATAAAAAAAAATTGAAATAGCCATCTTGTGTTATTTTCTCCCGCGAATTCGTATATGTTCAGCAAAAACAATTGAACATCAAATAAAAGTGCTAGGGGTCACTTTGATATATTTTTAATTGGTATGCCATATTTTTAATGTGCTTATCCGATTTCCCATATAAATTTTGATATAAAATGGTCGATTTTTAATTCAAAAACGCCTTTTTTCTTCACTTTTAAATTCGGAAAATGTTCGTATACCGTACGATTAATACCTGATAGATGGATACCCATTTCACCTGTTCAACCTATAACCTGCTTTAAAGCGGCCGTCAGTCAGACCAAATAATCAACTTTCAAATTTCAATACTATATTTTTCACGAATTAGTTACAAATAATGAAAGATTCTTTAGAAGAACGACTAAGTGTAATAAAATTATATTACAAAAGTGGAGAGAATGCTCGACAAACACAAAGAAAATTTTTTGAGAGTTTCCAGAGACACATTTCAGTAGAAACAATTCTCAGAATTAAGACCCTATTTGAAGAAAGCAAGACTTTGAAAGATAAGCCAAGAAAGACGAAAAGACAGAATAGAAGGAATCAAGCCATTGTGCAATATTTTACTATAAATCCGAAGAGTTCTATTCCGCAAGGGGACGAGAAGTAAGGTATGGTCCAGGACTCCGGAGAGTAAGCTATGGAACAGTTCACAGAACTTTAAAAAAATGTGGTCTAAAACCATATTGCATCTTTCCCGTTCAATACTTAACACAACATCAAAAAGAACTTCGATTTCGATTTGTTGCTTCAATGCTGATGAGAGAGCAAGACGAAGATTATAATTTATATAATAAAATTCTATGGACTGGCGAAGCGTCATTTACAACACTGGGCAGCAGTTAACCCTCATAGATATGAAATGATAAAGTCTCAAGGTAGGAGCTCACTTAATGTTTGGTGTGGGATGTTAGAAAATCGAATCACTGAACCACTATTTTATCGTGGCTCTTTAACAGGCCAAAAATACCTCCAGTTTCTTCAAAACGATATCGAGGATTTCTTGGAAGGATTGCCATTGCAAGTCTACAACAATATCATTTGGCAGCAAGATGGTGATCCGCCTCATGCAGTTCGAGAAGTGGTAACATACTAAAATGAGCATTCCAATCAGTGGATTGGCCGTAACGGAACAATTCATTGGCCACCAAATAGCCCCGATATCACGCTAATGGATACATTTTTATGGGGTCATTTAAAAAATGTAGTTTATCAACGACCGAACAGAAGTCTCGAGGATATTCAGCAAAAAATTATAAACGAAATTAATAGACTTAAGCAGGACCAAAATATTGTGAGAGATTCCTTGAAGAGACTGAAAAGGGGGCATCGATCGTGTGTTGAAAATAATGGAAGACACACAACAATTATATTATTGAGATTAAAGTTATTAAGTCTGTTTATAGTTTTTTCTAATATGTCAAACTGTTTTTATACGTAAACAATAATAGATTTGCAAAAATCTACCATTATTTGTAACCAATTCGTGAAAAATATAGTATAGAAATTTGAAAGTTGATTATTTGGTCTGACTGACGGCCGCTTTAAAGCAGGTTAGAGGTTGAACAGGTGAAACGGGTATCCATCTATCAGGTATTAATCGTACGGTAGGCGAACATTTTCCGAATTTAAAACTGAAGAAAAAAGGCGTTTTTGAATTAAAAATGCATCATTTTAGATCAAAATTTATATGAGAAATCGGATAAGCACATTAAAAATATGGCATCCCATTTAAAAAAATATCAAAGTGACCCCTAGCACTTTTATTTGATGTTCAATTGTATTTTGCTGAACATATCCGAATTCGCGGGAGAAAATTACATAACAAGGCTATTTCAGTTTTTTTTTTATAAAAGTACAGGAAAAGTCAAAAAATCGTCTTGTCCTCGTTGGATAACCCTGTACAAGTCGGTGTGTGGGTATCAATACTATGTCAAAAATACCCTTCAAAATTGCTGCTTACTTAAACCTTGAAAATGAAGAACTGCACACCGGACATTGTTTGAGAAGATCTTCCGCTACCCTGCTAGTTAATGCCGGGGCCAGCCTGACAACACTTAAGCGCCATGGGGGATGGAAATCCTTATCGGTAGCGAAGGGCTACATCGAAGAATCCATTCAAAACAAATTAAAATTGCGGAGAAATTCAAGGGATTAGCAAAATATCAAACAACGGCCAGGTGGAACAAATGCCCTCAACATCCAATGGTGACATGGAAAATATGACAATATCCAGTTCATACAAAACAATGACGGTTTCATTTAATATTAATGTTAATTTAAATACCTGTAATAATATTGAAAATAAATAGTAAGTACTTAAAAAAAAGAGCGTGAGTTATTTGATAGTTTAGTTGTCTAAAATTACATGAATAATGATACTTAAAACTGACATGTGTTGAATAAAGAATTTTATTTATTTACTAAATGAAACATTGTCATTACTGACGCAAAATTTGAATTTGATGAAGACTGCGTTAATATATCCATGTAATACAACTATTCTAATTTTACTTACGGCAAAGTAAAGCCATGCGAAGTCCAGAGTCCTTTAAGAAATTTATTTTTCTGAAAAACTGACGAGTTGGAGTTGAAAAGTACTAAAAATGCAGAATTCTTAACAGACTACAGGGCAGTTAATACCCAAAAATTCAGCAGGAGGATATTATATTAAGCTTGGTGTGATTCAAGACATGCCTCCAACCAGGAATTGGAATATTCCTGACATTGCTCTGGGTGTAGTGTGAATAATTACATTACATGTTTATCCCCAGAGAAAACGGAATCAGCAGTATAATTCAATGCCGGTAGGGGTATTAGCTCTCGAAGTAGTTGTTTCTGTTGATCCAATCTTCTCACATATAGCCCAACACGGGGCTTGTCCAGACGATGGAGCATTTTCGGTTCGAGTGACGGCTGATGAATGTCTTCTTTCCTGTAGGTGCATCAGGGTATCAATAACATTCATAGATAGTCAGGTTCTCGTGGGTGAAAGCCCACACACGTTTCTCTGATGAGTCTCGAAAGGACGAAACTATCGGGGGGAACATTTTCGAAAGTCTCACTCTTGTCGTTGTGTTTTCATTGTGGACATGGAGCATTGAGCTTGATGTGATTCAAGACATGTATCCAACCAGGAATTGGGATATTCCTGAAGGTGTCATTCGACTTTTACTTGTGATGTATGGCACACATGTAACATGAACATTTCGTTGAATTTCGCACCTGTACGCCGCGCCGTGCGATCTTGTAAACATTTTCATTGTTAATATTGGAGTTTTATTCTGGCGCTACGCTAGCTTGTCTATTTATCTGGTTAGTTCGGATTAGTTTGGATTGATCTTAGATAGTTTGGGTTAGCTGTGGTTTGTTTGGGTTTGTTTTGATTAGTTTAGGTCTGTCGAGATTGGTCAAGTTGTTATGTGCCTGCCCTGCAATATTTACATACTTATAAATCAAGAAACTTTCATCACTAACGTCATAATGGGAGAGTTTTCGCTTTAAAATGCATTATTGAACGGCTTCATTTATGTTTTTTTTTCAACTTTGGCATATTTTTTAGCATTAATGAGTTCCATTTAATGTAATCTTTCCATCAACCTGTAAAAGCTTCAAAATGGAAAGTGCTTCTATGACACCAGGCCCAAATCTCTTTACTGTGCCCGAATATAGTTGTAATTCGATGTATTATGACATTTTGATTTATTAATGTCAATCAACCAATAATATGTCAACAAGGAACTAACAAATTAAAATAATTATTAGCGTGCATTAATTTTCATTAATTTTCAATTTTAGATTCTTGTTTAAAATTATATTTTAAAAAATCGTTCTCTCTTAACCAATTTTCTCATCGTCAATTTGTTGGATTGCGCCGCTGCAAAATATGATTAAATATCGAGAAATTGTTTGAAAGTCGGTCAGGATTTGCTTTAAAGTGTGCGTTTTTATAAGTATAATTTCCCATCATCTCGTATGGCTCATGATATTTTCACCATTTTGTAAATACTTACTACAAAATATAATTATTTAAATAAACTTAGAATAGGCTGTCCGTATTACTGGGAGGAAACGTGAAAACAATATTATTAGAGCAGTATGCGTAATTGGAAACGCTTTAGTCGCATCCATATGATGATCGCGAATTTTTAGTCAATATACTTAGACTGTTGAGTTAAGGGCATAGAGGTAAGCATTAGTGTAACACATTTTTTTTTGTCAATAGTCATCATGTGTTCACTTAAAATTCCTTAGCCTTTAGATTAATATTCAATAAGTTTTATTTCAATTTTTATTATTAAGAGATCTAAAAACCGCAATGATTCAACTGACTATTTCCAAACGTTAAAATCAAAGCATTAAGGATTTTAATTTAAACTAGAAGTTAATATTTAAAATTTCACCTTCATTAAGAATCCTGTCTTTAGTTTTGTTTATGAAATCTAAGGAATTTAGTACTCCTGAATTCTGTTGTTTTATAGGTAAATTTTCAAACTGGTTTGCTAGCCACTTGGATATATTATAAGTTGGCGATCCTATTGCCGAGACTATGGGACGCATTGCCTTCCCAGGTTTATGAATCTTGGGAAGACAATATAGTTTCGGCATAGTAGGATTACTTACAGATAATTTGTATCTAATTTGATCAGAAATAAGGTTGTTACATTTCTTCAAAGTGTTTTTAACTTGTGTTACCATCTTAGATAATGGATTCCTTGAGATTCTGTTATAGGGCCCGGATTCTATTAAATTATCAACCCGTTGAAAATATTCGCTTTTGTCTAATATAACAACCTTATTACCTTTGTCAGCTTCTAGGTAGAAAACGTCTTTCTCCTTCAATCTCTTGATTAAACTTTTTCCTTTGTTTTGATAACGAAATCAAACAAGAATATTTAACTTTAACCAAACTTTGCATGGATCGAAATTATTTTCAATACAAAAATAACTATTACCAACAACTTGAAGGCACGGCAATGGGCAACTGTTTGTCGCCATTCTTAGCTAACCTTTTTATGAGTAAATTTGAAAATGAAATCAGTCAGGAGTTCGGATATTTTCCAAGGGTATGGTACAGGTATGTGGATGACATTTTCGCGATTTTCGACACAAAAACCGCTAATGTTGAAGATTTTGTATCAAAACTAAACAACTGTTTCCCCACCATTAAATTTACTTATGAAGTCGAGAACAATGGCCAGCTACCATTTTTGGATACTTTAGTGATTAGAAACGATAATAACACACTAGAATTTGATATTTATAGAAAAAATACTGCCACTAACCGATATATTCCTAATGACTCCTTCCACTGCGACGACTGGCCAGCTTTCATTTTTTAGTACACCGTTTGGTTAACTTTCCTCTTAGCAGAGAAAGATTTAATAATGAAAAGGAAACGATTAGGAATATAGCGAAAGTTAATGGTTTTAATACTAACTTAATAAATAAACTAATTAATAGGCATTTGTTTTGAAAGACCATTCGTGATTCCACTTCTTTCGTTAATCAGGATGAAAATACAAAATATGTTCGTTACCGTATAATCCTCAGTATACTAGAGGACTCCAAAAAGTTTTTAAGGAAGTAGGTTTAAAATTAGTATACCAGACTCAGTTTAACATTAAGAAATTATTAGGTGGTCCAAAGGACAAAATTGAAATATTAGAAAGAAGTGGAATATATGAAATTGGATGTATGGATTGTAACCAAAAATATGTTGGGCAAACTAGAAGATCTATACAAACGAGATTCAAAGAACATATAGCTCATTTAAAGTATGGTAGAACAGAAAAATCAAGTGTTGCCGAGCATGCTTTTGATAATAATCATAGAATAACAATTAAAAATTTAAAATTAATTCATAATATAACTGATAGGAGATTATTAGACGCATATGAAAGTATGGAAATTATTAAATGTAAGAATAGTTTAAATAGAGATAGAGGGCCTATTCCGTACAGTCCATTGTATTGGTTGATCAAGCGTGACTAGTGGGATCCCAGGATTGGTTCTTTTTAGTTCCGCTTGATTAAGCAAACAATAGTATAAAAGGGAGTTAGGTAGATTTTAATTTTAGTTTTAATCATCTCCTGATGATGCTAACATGGTTAGCGAAACGCGCGTCGAGTGCAAATATTCTGTTTCGGTATTGTGGATAAAACTCTGTTTTAGTGCATGTTGCCGAAGGTTCCAAACCCCAACGTAATCTTAGCGTTCTATGGCATGCAGAGTAAGATGAAGACTATTAAATTTATTCGAGTCTGGTAGATTTACCCTAAAGACCGTTATTTACGTTTACTGTAAAATATCTCGAAATACATTTACCGCTTAAAAGTAATATATCAACCGAAACGGCCTGCACTAGATTACATGTAACATATTACTGATTTCTGCTAACTGAACAAGATTTCGCCATAAATACGGACCTCACAAAGCTTGTCCAAATAAATTTCAAATGGATTAAGGGATTATTGTTCGGGGGATGTTCGTATTGTTTAATAATTTATTGCAGCTAGACTAGTCTTAATTAAATACAAAACATAATTCTAACTTGCTTGTTAGTTTACTGAAACCGGTTTTCGACCAGAAATGTGCTGTCGTATTATTGAACAAGTAGTTTCTTAGTGTCTCTCTTTTAGAGTTATATATTATTCTCAAATGTGAGGATATTTTACTTTTACTTTGAACTCTCGGCTGTTTAGCTGAGTTATCTAAGCAAGTATCTTTTAGTGGTTGAGAATTATATTTGAAGATATTCAGATTATTTGACATTTACTGTTAATCATGCTTACTATTTTTTTTTTAAATCCAATAATATTATACTAATAGTCAATTTTAAATCATTAATAGATTCAAAACATTTACCTATTTTATTTATTATTAATGAAAAGTTGAACTGCAATTATGACATTAGTTAAATACACTTTATCAAGCAAAAAAATGTATTTTAGTTATTGGTACTTATATTTTTCTACTCTTTAGCCACTACCAATATGCATGTAAAATCATTAATTTGGATTCACGTACATTAATTTTCCAGCTTACTTGAGCAAGGTACAATAAGTGTGGTATAATCAGGGGCGGCCTCTCAATTAGTGCGCCCGTGCCTGCGAAAACAAATAAAAAAATTAAATCTCCTTCCCTACTTACAATTTAACGTAAACTAACTATAATTTGAAAATTTACATATTTTTGAATCTCTACTGGCCGCAGAATACATTGTTTATAAGAGCGAAAACGAGGCTAACGCCAAGTCCGAGGTGAGCGAATTACGCCCGGTCCTACGTGAGCGATTTGCAGCGAACGCGAATCAGTGGCGATGCCGTGCGACTATATTAACCTTCCGTACGGCATCGCCAGCGATTCGCGTTCGCGTCGATTGTAAATCGCTCACCTAGGACTTGGCGTTATAGTCGACGCGAACGCGAAACGCTGGCGATGCCGTACGAAAAGTTAATATAGTCGCACGGCATCGCCACTGATTTGCGTTCGCGTTCGCTGCAAATCGCTCACGTAGGACCGGGCGTGAGACGGCGAAGATCAAAACGCTGAGCGTCCGACGCCGACGACGGCGCCGGCGGCCCACGCCCGTAATCACATCTAGTCTAAATATGCCGTGCGCTAGTGTTCGGCGCCCTGGTTAAATGCATTTTCGTCATGCAAATAGATCGTGCAAGTTCTTAAAAGCACAAGAAGTCAAGGCCCAGCCGTGCGATATTCAGATCCACACTTTATAGCCTAATTTAGTAATAATTTGCAATTCTTGCGTTTATAGTATAGTGTCACAAGCTGAATTGTTTCAGGGATGAAAGTACATGATAAGATCGCCCTTATTCCGGAAGTAATACAAAATTATACTGCGCAAAAATGCACTATCACCATATAGAGAAAAAAATACTATTTTTTGGTCCAATCCACAATAAGGTCTTTGTAGGAAGTATTTTTTTTATATTATTTTTAAGAAATAATTTGTATTAGCCCTTGTGGCCGAAAAAAATTTTACCGTAAATATCTCAGTTTCAACCGTGCAAAAATTTGGTTAAAAAGTCATATATATGCCTTTCAATTAACGAAGAAAAATGTCCCAAACGAAAAAAAAAATCATTATAAAAGTGTCGCTTATGTATTGGCAAGGTAACAGTGCAATCCTCATACTTTTTGCTGTTCAGTTAACATAGATACAGCAATAAACAATAACTAGTGATGTCATGATTTTACGGGAGAGCAAGCACCGATGGTCGAGCTTCTCGACTCGCTATGCACCTCTCTCACTGTTGATATGTATGGAACCTGTTTCACTCTTTTACATTGTTTTGTACAGGGATCATTGAATTGTCCGCTATGAAAGCGAACAATGGTTTATAGGGTGTATTACTTCATCATGATTTTTTTGAGGAAAATGAAAAATAACAAGATAATATAAACTATTCATTGAAGGTATAATCACAGTATGTGTAAGTATAGGTTATCCATATACAGATTTGTTTATGTGGAAAGACCATGCACTTAAAGATTTTCCTACAGGCGCAGGAGTTCTATTCCAGATAATTTATATTCTTTAAGTCTTGCGTTACTTTTTCTGTTCCTTCAATATTTCTTTTACTTGTATTATTATAACTTACATAACATAGCTAGTGTTAAATTACTTCATCTAATTTATAACTACTTTTAGCATCTGAAATGACTTTTTGTATTGCTTCATTAATAATATCAATATTACATCGAATCTTGTTTGCCATAAGAAAAGTAGAAAAAGTTCTTCATGTCGCCCTAATTATTTCGCCTTTATTATCATTGCATATAATGCACTATAGTTCAAGTCGGAAATAATAGTCAGTGACTCATTTTTAGTTTTAAGGCACCCCACGAGGGGTAAGGGAAGAGAGAAGGAAATTCCAGTGGCGGATACAATTGCTTTGTAAATTATTATGTTATAATAACTATATAATGAAATAGTAATAAGTAGACTTAAGCAAATATCCACTTAAAAAAATAAAGTTTATGCACATAAATATGCATGATTTTAGTCTAAAATATGTTAAAAAACGTATATTCAAAATTATTCCTACGTATAGTAATAAGCAACAAAAATTGTACTACAAACAAATAGTACTATGTATTCATTAAGGCTAGGAAAAAAAGAGTCATGGATGATAAGGGGTTTTTCTTATCATAAAATACGATATTGAAAGTTGCATCGAAAGTTTACATCAAAAATCAATAAAATTTTACGTTTACTACTCGTTATCGGAGGTTGTTTGATCAGAATTTGGTTCAGAATCATTGCTATCACTACTTTCGGAACCTATATTGATATTAAGAGGTTCAACTATAACTTTGACCGTAGTATCCAAATCCCACATTTTTAGTTTTACAAGACTTGTCGAAGCTTCGCCCTGTTCCATTTTCCAAATTAATATTTTGAACAAACACTACAAAAATTCACAGTTCTTCGCAAAGATGCAACCGGGGAGACATTGAAAATGATGAATAAAAACGCAAAAATGATATTTGCGTTGAAATTCATATAGTTTCCAAAAGCAGAGTTTAAAAAAGTAAAAATGCAAACATACGAGTGTTTATAATATAGGTATATAATTAAAGAAATGCATTTTTAGCAATAATATTAAACATTATCATAATTAAAACAAAAATAAATAAAGAAAAATTAACATATCCTATAAAGACATCGGTTGTAAAAAAAATGACAACAGCAAGTTATGTTCCCACGCGGTAACCCATCCAAGTACTAATCACGCCCGACGTTGCTTAACTTCAGTGATCGGACTAGAACTGGCATTTTCAACGTGCTATGGCCGTTACCTGTCCATTTTAGCTTGTTCATAGAATAAAATCAAAAATATTCGCATTTATAATAATAGTTAGGATTCTTTAATAATACGCACTGGCATCTTCGGGGCGGATTAATTCACTGCACAAATGCGACACGAAAATCTAATGACACCAGGAATAATATCAACATATGGACGTAGCATATTTACCTTATAATCTTGAGCCGACATCCTTTGATTTGGGACAGTCAATAACCAGCTTTTTAAAATTTTACTGTTTTAAACGTCTGGACATCTGAATAATACTTTTGACAGTTCGTTTAATTTAAAATATTAGTATGCTTTTTTTATCGTCTAAAATCCGTTTAAAAACGATTTTAAATGGCAAAATTGTATAAAAATCCGAAAATTCGGACTTTTTAGGACGATAGCCGGACGAAAATCAATTTAAATTCAACCGTCCATTAAAAATAAGCTGTGATATGGATCCAAATACACTGCGAATATAATATAATAAAAATAATACTTTTGACGGTTCGTTACATTTTAAATATGCTTTTTTTATCGTCTAAAATCTGTTTAAAACGATTTTAAATGGCAAAATTGTATATAGTACTGTCCTAGCGGCTAGAATCACACATTTCCGTCCCATTTGCCGATATTTACCCTCATACCGCCGCGTAAGATGTTTACACATCAAAAACTCAAGCGCATTCAAGATCAAATTACCTTAATGTCATTCAAGGTAAAAGACATCACAAAACAGTGCAAGGACGTTTAAGGTCATATACGCTTGGAGCAATCCCAAGGTCATATGCGCGACCTTCAACAAAACTCAAGGATGTTCAAGATCAAATGTCAAGGACATTCAAGGCGAAATTAGGTCAGTGTCATTCAAGGTCGAATACACTTAAGATCAAGTGGGCGGGGTCTATCTCAAAGTCACCGGAGGGGGTAAGGGGCAAAAAATTGGAGGGGGGAGAATTAAGGACATCTATAGCACTCTACTGTGGATTAATTCACTGCATTCATTCGACACGAAAATCTACAAAGCTTATTCTTTTACCAGCTACTCATCTTGGGCCGACATCCTTTGATTTGGTAAAGTCAATAATTAAATTTTGCAAATTTTAGAAGAGGGCTACGACTCAATATTGTTTTAAACGTCTGGACATCTTAATAATACTTTTGACGGTTCGTTTAATTTAAAATATGCTTTTTTATCGTCTAAGATCCGTTTAAAATCGATTTTAAATGGCAAAATTGTATAAAAATCCTTCACGGACGTCCTGGATTTGCTTGCTCCTCAATGCGACGGCTTATAATGTCACAATCGGTTTACGCATTTCCGTCCCATTTGCCGAGATTTACCCTCATACCACCGCGTAAGATGTGTACACATCAAAAATGTGCAGATATGAAAACCGAAAAAATTACCCTTCAGTTTTAGATAGGAAAATCTATTAATATATAATTAGCCGTAATGTTACTGTAATATTTTTAACCTGTTCTGACTCTGTTTAGCGCGTTTTGACTATTTCTAGTCACTTTTGGTTAGTCGTTCAAACAACTTTCCGTTAGTTCCAACTTATTGATGTGTATATCTTACGCGGCAGTATGAGGGTAAATCTCGGCAAATGGGACGAAAATGTGTAAACCCATTCTAGTCGCTAGGGCGGTATTATATACAATTTTGCCATTTAAAATAATTTTAAATGGATTTTAATGATAAAAAAGCATATTTTAAATTAACCGAACAGTCAAAAGTATTATTTATAAATTAATATATTCGCAGTGTATTTGGATCCATAGCACAGCTTAGTTTTAATGGACGGTTGAATTTAAAATGAATTTTCGCTTCAAAATCCACGACAATTTCATCAGAAGCCACGGACATCGTCCTAAAAAAAGTCCGAATTTTCGGGTTTTTATACAATTTTCTCATTTAAAATCATTTTTAAACGGATTTTAGATGATAAAAGAGCATATTATTATTTTAAATTAAACGAACTGTCAAAAGTTTTATTCAGATGCCCAGACGTTTAAAACAATATTGAGTCATAGCCCTCTTCTAAAATTTGCAAAGTTTGGTTATTGACTTTCCCAAATCTAAGGATGTCGGCCCACGATTACTAGGTAAATAAGCTGTTTCCATATATTGATGTTATTCCTGATGGCATTAGATTATCGTGTCGAATTTGTGCAGTGAATTAATCCACTCCGAAGCTGCCAGTAAGTATTATAAAATAATCCTAACTAATATTACAGATGCGAATGTGTTTGTTTGTTTGTTTCTTAAGCTTTCACGCATAAACTGTTCCGATCATCATGAAATTTTGTACAGATATTTTCAAGAGTATAGTAAAGAACATAGCACACTTTCAGCTTTTACCCGAGGCTTCGTTCGCGTTGATTTTTTATTATTTTAAATTTGGTTATTAGACCTAATTTTTATTCTATGACCAAGCTAAAACGTACAAGCAATGGACATGGCATGTTAAAAATGCCAGTTCTTGTCCGATCACGAAGTTAAG
Source organism: Pissodes strobi (assembly GCA_016904865.1). NCBI lineage: Eukaryota > Metazoa > Arthropoda > Insecta > Coleoptera > Curculionidae > Pissodes > Pissodes strobi. The sequence goes on from MU182702.1 coordinate 213,544, forward strand.
CAACGTCGGGCGGGGTTAGTACTTGGATGGGTGACCGCTCGGGAACACAACGTGCTGCTGTCGTTTTTTTACAACCGATGTCGTTATAGGATATGTTTACACATAAGTGTCTCGACTACTACTAGACTCGCTCAATTTTTTTTTAGTCATTTCAACTGACTCCAATAGGTTATAATCAAATTTAATCTTTTTGGTTAGTTTCGGTTAGCTGCAAAAATTCGGTTCGTTTTGATTAGTTTTAACTTACTTTAATTTTTTGCAATCTATTCCGATACGGTTTAGGCAGTTTTGGTGCTTTTGGTTACTTGTGATTAGTTTTGGTTACTCATTGAATCAGCTTTCGGTTAGCCTTAGTTAGTTTTAAATTATTTTAGTAATTTGAACCGGTTCCGATACGTTATGGTTAATTTCAGTTAGTCGGCAAAATTCGGTTAATTCAAGTTCGTTTCACCTTATAAGCTTAATAATTTTAATCTGTTCTGATTATATATATGTTTTAGCTCATTTTGGTGCTTTTGGTTACTTTTGGTTTGTCGTTCACTTTCGGCTAATTTCAGTTAGTTTTAATTTATTTTAGTTATTTGAACCGGTTCCAAAACGTTATAACCAATTTTAGTGTTGTTGGTTAGTCACCAAAATAAGGTTAATTTGAATTAATTTCAACTAACTTCAATATTTTTAATTTTTTCGATACGTTTTAGCCTGTTTTGTTGCTTATAGCTACTTTTGGTTAGCTTTGGTTGGTTATTCAGTCAATTTTCGGTTACTTTCAGTAACTTTCAATTTATTTGAGCAATTTGAACCGGTTCCGATACGTTAAAACAATTTAAACGTTTTTGGTTAATAATGTAGGTCGTCGCAAAAATTCGGTTAATTTGGGTTAGTTACTTATTTTATTCTTAATCTGTTCAGATACGTCTTAGCCCATGTTGGTTACTCTTGATTAGTTTTGGTTCAACATCTTTTGGTTAAGTTTAGTTAGTTTTAATTTATTTTAGTCATTTGAACAGAATCCGATACGTCATATCCAATTTTGATGTTTTTGGTTAACTTTAGTTAGTCGCCAAAATTCGGTTAATTTAAGTTAGTTTTAACTTACTTCATTATTTTAAATCTATTTCGATGCGTTTTAGCCCATTTTGATGCTTTTAGTTACCTACTATTGGTTAGTCCTTCATTCAAGTCTCAGTAAAGTTCAGTTAGTTTTAATATATCTTAGTCATTTGAACCGGTTCCGGTACGTTATAAGCAATTTTAATGTTTTGGTTAGTTTCAGTTAGTCGCCAAAATTCGGTTAATTTGGGTTAATTATAACTTACTTCGATATTTTTAATCTATTTCGATATGTTCTACCCGTTTTGGTGCTCTTAGTTACTTTTGGTTAGTTTTGATTAGACATTCAATCACGCTTTCGATATGTCATAAGCAATTTTATTATAGTGCTTTTGGTTAGTTTTGGTTAGTCACCTAAATTCGGTTAATTTGGGTAAGTTTTAACTTACTTCAATCTTTTTAATCTATTTCGATGTTTTAGCCCGTTTTGGTGCTTTTAGTTATTTTTGGATAGTCATTCAGTCATCTTTCGGTTACTTCCAGTTAGTTTCAATTTGTTTCAGTTGCCGGTTCCGATACGTTATAAGCAATTTTAATGTTTTTGGTTAGTTTTGGTTAGTCACCAAAATTCGGTTAATTTGGGTTAGTTTTAACTTACTTCAATATTTTAAATCTATTTCGATAAGTTTTAGCTCGTTTTGGTGCTTTTGGTTAGTTTTGGATAGTCGTTCAATACACTCTCGGTTAATTTCAGTTAGTTCCAATTTATTTTAGTCATTAGAACTGATTCCGATACATTACAATCAATTTAAGTTTAAATAAACCAGCTAACATGCGTACGACGTTATGTGTGGCAAATGTAGCATGCACTTTTTCACGATTTGAGGCCCTATTTAGGAAAACAGAAACATTTGCAATGTTAAAACAAAACGATAACCTAAACCCGCAAGCGCGACTATGCAACAGATCTCTCACAGGGTACATGCTCGTTTACTGTTGCAACGTTGCGACCTCCGCCCGACGGTCGTAAAATATCAGTACATTTACGACTGTCGATCGCGAACCTCTGTTAAAATACAGCTGCTTCAAATCATACCACTGCTAGCCTAAAATAAATTGCTTATCATTATTTTTGAGACAAATAAAAAGGAACTGAAGTATACAAATTTTATTTAAAAACATACAAATATGAAAAATATCTGGTTAATGGCATATTCAAAAAGTAGCTTAATAACTATTTTCTCCTATTAAATACCTATTAAAACATATATTTACAGCAGTGCCTTCACTGGTTTTGAAACGTTACCAAGTTAGTATACTTATCGAATGGGGAAGAGCCGTCGGTCGTCGACCTCCAATGCTCTCAATCTATTGGAGCAGTTACTTTACTACGTGCATACTATAAATATTTTGGGGGTAAAACAAGGCGGAACCAAGGGAAGCGGCATTGTCAGATTGACATATAAGAACTTCAGAACCGGTTTTTGATGAATCAAAAATGGGGAAAATAAGTATTTAGTGTTATAATTTAATATGAAAAAAGTATGTACAGTAACTCGTAAACTTAAAATTTGGCAACGCTACATCTATCGACCATAGAATGTGCCTCAATGTTGGGGGAAAACAAAGAACCATTTGTCCCGTCTCTTCAGGTTAAATGTCTTTGATATAAACAAGTATCGGTCATGGCCTTGTCAGGATAAAATAAACTTGGAACTTGGAACATAGTATATTTGAGTGAAATTTCCCTCGGTCTCAGTGTTAGACATGAAATATGCAATTAAAGCACCTGTAATTTCCAGACACCCTATTTGCTGTATCAACAAGCATATTGCCTTGGCAAAGTTTAACAACATCCCTATGTTGATATCATTTTGCTCTTTGATTCTTGCAACAAAAAATCTGTAATTAAAATTTTAAACATAAACTTACTACTTACCCAAATATTCAGCTGAAACAGATGTATGTAGATATAATAAAAACAAAAAAAATTTCTATATTTCTTCCCAATTTACTAAAAATAAACAACAATATGGCACAATGCACATTGACACCTAACGAGAAGATTTATAATAAAAATCAAAATGAAATTAAACCTGTAATAATATAATGTGTTGCATCAACCGTCTAGGGAAACAAAGCTATGCTAAGCTTGAAGGCGAAGAGAAAGATACACTGAGAGTCGACGCAATTGTTGGTCAGAATTAATTACGGCGTAAACCCATGATGTCGCCCATTGTATATTGTTATATCTTTGTTAGTTTACAAGCAAAAAATATGGGGCAAATGGCGCCGAATTCTTGTTTTTAAACGATTTTAACGATTTTTGTGTAAAAATTGGGCGTGGCCCCCCCCGGCGCCGGCGGCTCGAGCTTTTTCCAGCGGGCGCAAAAAGTCCTTTTCACCCTGTGCACTCCCATTTCATAAATTCGCCACTGGCGTCTAGTTTTAAAAAGATTTATGTATTTCCATACATAATATATAATATAAAAATTAGATTATCTTATTTATCGAACTTAACCGAATACTTACTAGTTATCAGCTCATATTACGAAAAAATATTAGCACCAAAGACGCAATATTCTTTAATTTGTTAGAGAAACTCTACTGCTACATTAATATGAACGGATTTTTCGTGGTAGGTTCGACCACTATGGGTGATTTTCTCTTGGTTTTAATTATATGTAACAATATGAAATCAAATGGTTTTTGTTCGTTCTGTCATTTTCTTCCTACACAAACGATCTAACCAATCTGACAATATAGTATAAAAAATTGGTACGCTGTGCCGATGTGCAAACTTCTAATAAAACAGTAGCATCGGAATTGGAAAAAATAATAAAGAAATGATGTAACGAACCTTGTTTTTATTGGAATGTTGCGTCAAAGGTTTAATAACGACTAGTGATACTTTCACAATAAGAAGTGAATTTAAGATTTTCAGTTTGGTTACTTATGATGGAGTCAAGTTCGACAATCACTTTGTTATTTTAAGAAAAAAAATATCGTCGGGTTAATTCGCTGTAAAGCGGTTGGGTTGCGGAGAATTCGATATACTCGTATTATGTCTTAAATGACTCTCCTCTGCGATATGGCATTGCCTTCTGGAGGTATAGCTAATTCTCACTTAATTTATATGCTCTTTATAATCCAAAAGCTGACCACTAGATATCATATAAGTCAGCCGGGATTCATGCAGGCTTCTTTTTAAACGTCATGTAATTCTGACTATTTTAGAAACTGCCTTTTAATAAGAATGCATTTCTAAACATTGTTGAATCGCCTGATATGTGAATACAATGAACATTTTCCGGTGCCAACTTCAACGAGTATTAGTTGGCAAGATTTATTATGGGGTTCAAGTACCGTAACTGTCTTTTGAAGGTAATTCGGGATAAACCGTTAACACACGTCTAGAGAACCCTTTCCATAAGATTTGTATTTTCAAACTACGGCAGATCTTGCCTGATTAAGACTTATGTTCGACAGGCTGTAATCTTGAGCACCGCTATATTAAGTTCCAGCCTGCCCTTTATTTTTCATAGGTTTTTGAGGAGGCGGAGTACTGTAGACGATATCGGTTGTTTCGAAATTCTCCTCTCCATTTTATCTCCTCTTTTTTCATACTTGGAGCTATCCGTTTGTGTTGTTCCAAATACACTTTGCCATTTCATTTCGCTTTACTTAAATTTGTCCCCTGATACCGGGAACCCTATAGTTCTAGTTCCCTTGAGAAAGTGTCTACGAGAAAGATTTTCACGTCCAAAAGTATCTAATCAGATTCTACAAATTTGCCTGCGTCCTGACCGTGATTAATGAACAATCTATTGTGATGATAGCCAGGGGCCAGCACCTGTTTTATTTAAATTTGTATCGACAATTGCTTTAAAAAATTATTTTTTATTGTTTCAAAAATAAACTAAGTTTCGATCACCAAGAAAAAGAACGTTCGATTAAAATAATAATTTTATTTTATTAAACTAGATTTAAATTGAGAACGAACTTTCAAGAAGTAATGCCAGAATCGCGTCAAAGGGTTAATCATCTTTGCCTAATAAAAGTGTACGACAAAGGCACCTAACACAAGCTTGATTAAAAGAAAATCACTTACAATGAATGAATATATTTCAAATAAACGGCATGGTGTTGAACTTCACAAGATTCAAGATCCGATTTTAAACGCGGATGACTTATACTTCAGATTTTTTCCGACTGCATGATATCACGCAACTAGAGAAAACAAACTTCAAGAAATATCAAACACAAGATGCACGCTTCAAAAATAGGTTCCCCCAAACTTTGTTCTAAAAAGAAACCATTAGCCAGGGGGCGTTTCTAATAAGAAAAATTCCCAGAACAAAGCCAATTGAAACAAAAACATGCTTGCAGGTGTAATTGCTGCAAGTGTAGAACCCAGATTTTCTAGGAACAAACAAGTCGAAAACATGTTAAAACGCAAATTCCCAGTTTCGGCAAAAATTTTAAGTGCTTTACGTCATAACACGCTGCAGGTGTTTTAATTGCCGCAGGTATGTAGAATCCAGATTTTTCTAGGAGCAAAGAAGTCGAAAAGGTTGCTATAAAAGCCAAAAATTATCTGGGCAAAAGTTAGTCTTAACTGAATCTACACTTGTAGCACGTCATAATGTCGGAATGGGACTCGGGAAATTTTTAATCTAAAAGTTAATTTTTACAAGTAGGTACTATGTCCAAATGGTCACAGTATTGACAAAACAGTAATGTGTCACAGGTTTAGAGACTCGTGGAAGTTAAATAAGTAATTAAGTAAATTCATGTCGTCGCGCGTCGGCTCAAAAAATAACGTAAAGAACGCTGTTTGGAATTCGTCACTCATCGAAGAAGAAGGTGGTCAACAGAAACGATTAAGGCTACAAAAGCAGGTTCCGGTGTAAGTCCTAGACAGTAAGTTTAATTTTAAAATCATAATACTTAGGGTGCCTGTATATTTGGTAACATTGTCTTGTTGTATGTACTCGAGAATTTAATGATTATCCCATTAAACAATTCATTGCTAGCGTCACTCTGTAATTTTATTTAGTAGGAAATGTTATTCGAGTATTTTAATATGAATATCCCATTAAAACAAATCAGTGCTAGCGTCACTCTGTATTTTATTTAGTAGAAAATGTAGAATTTGTTTTACCATAATCCACGAATGAATTGAGTTCCATGGAATGTATGATACAAAGTAAATCACTGCGGTTAAGCATTAATGCTAATGAATTTTCTGTTTTTTAAGCCGTAATTGATTAACTGGCTAGTTTTTAATTATCGTGTTCTCAGATAAAATCTAATCCTCAAGGAAAGTTGATACAAAGTAAAATCACAGCGGTTAAGTGGAAATACCAATGAAAATTTTCTTTTTACTGTGCCAAAACTGATTGTCGGGCGAACTTTAAATCCTAGGTCATAACAGAAATTACGTGACTAAATTTGAGCCAACCACTAATTACATAAGAAAATGCTCCCTCTAAATTGTGTGCTCCCTTACGTCGCAGTTTTATTTATTGTTTTATTATTTTAAAACGGAAAGTAATTTGGCCTACGCTAATTTAATTATATTAATTATATCAAGGGTAGAATTCAGTACTGGAAAGAGGAATGAAGATGTTTAAACTATGTGGAGAAATATGGGTAGTTGCACAAGGTGTCTAGGTAAATTATTTTCAACGAAATAGGGTGTCAACACAATGGAACTGCGAACTTGGTTTCAGAAAATGAACAGAAGTTGAAGAAAAGGCCGAAAATACAGTAAGTAAGTAAATAGGGTGAAATCGGCGTTCATTACGCCATTATAATATCGACCGAACTGACAAAATTCACTGCAGACGCGATTATTTACGTTTACTGTATAACATTAAAGAAAATAATAGCTACTGTTTTATTTGGTAATATCTAGAGGTCTTACCGCTTACAGGTAATAATAAATCAACTGAAATGGCTAGCAGTATATTTCGCGTAACATGTATTGGAGATTTCTGATGACCGTATAGAATTCGCCGAAGTTTGAGCAACTTAAAAGCCTATCGGGATAAGTTCTAATAGATTTTGGTATTATTGCAGACAGTCTATTCGGATTCCTAGCCTTTTAGAAAACAAAGTCGGCAATTTTAGAAAGTGGCTAAGAGGAGAAGCTACCTTCTGATTTCCTTAAAAGACTTATTTCTATACATGCCAAATGTTACATTCATATTTCAAATCGGCAAAAGATATTTTACAAAATTTAAAGATTTAATGCGCTGCCATCTGTAAACGAATTATTCAAAAATTTAAAAAATTATGGATCATACTCAGGAGGAAAAAACCTTTCTAACAAGCTGTCACATGATGAATGTTGCCAATTACAAAATAGTATATTCCATTACCAGTCCGGAAACTAGGCTTTTCCGGTGCGCGCACGACAGTTTCTGGTGTGAGGCGTAGCCGAACACCGGAAGTCGTGCAAGCACAGGAAAAGCTGTTTCTGGACGTGTAATGAACGATATTTTTTATAATACCTCTCTGAAATCAAGACATAAACATAAAATTATTATAATTTTACGTATCCAAAATCATGTCATAATACATTTTGTATTCAAATGAAAGCAAACGTCAAACTTGCAAGACAAGCAAGACAGGTATTTATCTAATATTCATCAAGCGTTGCTATGGAAATGTCTTTGTATGCTTTGTTGTAATTGAATAGGCAGCTAATTTTGAAGTATTTGTGACAAGTAATGTCAGAATAAATGAAATAATTTTACTTAAAATTAGACTATTGACGCTAAAATGTACTAGATTAATCTTGTAGACTGCATCGCTGTATAATTTTAACCCAATTTATTATACTTCATGCATATTCTGTGACTAAATAACTGCAAATTTAGCACTTAAAATCAGGGATCGGGAAAACTTTTCCCGCTCCCTAATTAGAGACCGGGAAAATTTTTCCCGTGCCCGGACCGAAAAGACTTACTTTCCTTGCTCTACATAGACGTCGAAAATGATAGTTTTCAGAGAGGTATTATGAAAATTGACTTTTACGTCATCCCTTTGACAGCTGTTATTGTAAAATCGAAAGGACAGAAAATAAAAATCGACGTCTTTCAGATGTTTTGATGAAACTGATAAGTTTGTAAATAAATACATAATTCGTGGTTTCCAGAGTTTCTTGCCACACTATATATTTATTATTGAGAATACAATAAGATTCATGCACTATAGAGCCCAAAAATTGGGGGGAAATAATACATTGTCGTAATTTAAAGAAGTAATTCTTATTTGAGAAAAATATGTTATATTCAATATTTTAGTACAGGGACTTTCAAATATATCAAAAAACTAAATAAAAAATCAATATTACCCAAAATAGTAGATTAAGATACTAGTTTTAAGAGACCATACTTTTCTGCATGAGCACGAAATTAGGAAACGACCCGCTTACGAGGAGTTTCCTAACGTGGGAGTGCGCTAAATGTCTTTTAAAACGTTATTTTTCTATTTTGCATTTTTTTTAACGAAAAACATTAATTTATTCTATTCCCAATTAGCAGTTGCACGACCATCTTGTCATTTTTGACCTCTTTATTAGTAGAAATCCCATTCAAACCAGTGTCGCAATTTTTGCTAGTAAACCTTGACATTGATCAATTTTGTTAATATCATAGCGACCAGTCAACAAAAGTAGTGTGGAAAAGATGTTCTTTTCGAGACTCCTTTGCGTATCGAAATGGAATCATTTTGACCGCAAAATAGAAAAAAAAAGATTACATACATTTGATATGATGATAATAATTCTCCCAATGCTCGAAGCTACACCGACGACTAGTGCTTCGGTCTCGACGAGACTAGTCTCGGTCTCGTCTCGTCTCGTCTCGAAATTCGAGACCGATACCGAGACGAGACTAGGAATTATAACTCGAGACGAGATCGAGACTTCAAGATTCGAGACCGAGAGTCTCGTCACGTCAGTCTCGATAGTCTCGGGTCTCGAGTGTTGAAATAAAAATAATTTATAAGTAGGATAGTACGAAAATAATGGTTTGTTTGTTTTAAAATTATAGGTAACATACAAAAAATAAAAAATATATAAGTACACGAAAATCAAAGAAATCTAGGAAAGTATGTACCGGGTGGCCAACTAAGAATGGCACTCGGCTATGCCTCGAAAAGTAATTATCGTAAAATCTTGCGGTAAAAAAATCATGAGTAAACCGGCCAAGAGAAAATGTTGGAAATTATTTTTAAGTTTCGAAAATGGCCGCCATGGGTCGTACTAGCCATCTTAAATTTTAAAACCCGCTCTTTGCAAAATTTTCTTAAATTAAAGATAGTAGAATGCATTGCCATTTTAAAGCCGAGATAAATTTGATTCTTTTTTGTTTAACACTTTTTGCTCTATACCTTAAAGGAAAGTGGTGGGAGGTGTTCGAACATTTCCGGAAATAAATGTCAGTAACTTCAAAATGGCTGAACGGATCTTAAAAAGCTTGGGGTCGTTGAAAAGGGCATTCCTTAGGCTATCAACCGTGCCTTGAGTGGGGTAATTGCGATTTCTTACCTAGCCGGTAGAAGGCGGTTTCTGACATAACCGCAAATAAATAGAATTTTCTCAAAAAATTTAAATGCAACGATACCACTTTTTTTAAAACAGATGACAGCCAAATGAGAGTCTAATACGTCAGTGAAAATCGCATATCGATATCTCTTATCTAACTTAAAATATAAGTAAAAGAAATCAAAGCTGGAAATAAAATAGGATTTTGGGTAATTTTTTCGGAAGACCCGTTGTTAGTAAATCCTAATTACCACACCATATAATAATTTACTGCTAAAATACCAAATTATATTTAAAATCTCAATAATAATTAATATTCAGTCAATATGAGTGAATATTGCCCTTCTGTCCAAACAAAATTCGATATTTTTTAAAGAAACTAAATAGGCTAGGGGCAACAGTTACATTATCGTTGCATTGAAAATAAGCACGAACTTTCTACGGGTGGAAAATTCATATATTTTTTACAAATAAGGCCATCAAAATATCTCATACCGTGTGGCCAACTAAGAATGGCCGACTATATTTCAAAAACTAGTTATCATAGAGCTTTGGGTAAAACCGGTTAAGGGAAAACGCTGAAAACTATTTTTGAGTTTCCAAAATGCTCGCTAGAGGGTGCAACAGTCAAAAACAACTGTAAATGTAAGATTTTCTTCGTATTTCGCCTGAATAAGAGGTATCAAAAGTATCTGCATTTTAATTCTTACACATAACATCTTCTGATACTTCTTATTTGCAGAACGAAAACTAATATTTGTTATTATTGATAATATTATTTCATTGTTGGAAATTTGTTATTTTTAATTCAAATATTTGTTAAATAATAATACTTTTTGTCAATGGTCAAGCCTACTTGGGTTAGTAAACGAATAACGTTGGCAGATATCATAAAGTCATTCAATGGTTAAAGTTCGAATTTTTTGAAAACCAGGCGGTTTATCGATATCAAACAAGTAATACCTTTTGTTCCTCAAAAGTAACCAGTTTATTCGATTTTTTATTCAAAATCGTGATAAAGTTTTAAAAACATCGATGCATCGTTGCCATTCCTAATTATGATTGCATTGAAAATAAGCACGACATATAAACACTTCTACAAGTGTAAAATTCATATTTTTTTCAACTAAAGCCCCAGAAATATCCCACACACTATAAATAGCTGCAATCTTAATATGATGGTCATTTAGGTATCGCAATTATAATTTTTGCGATTTAGTTTTCTATAGCATACATGCTTTCTTTAATAAGTTCGAATTTTGTGTGGACACATATTGAATGAATATTAATTATTATTGAGATTTTAAATATTAGCAGTAAAATAATATATAGTGTGGTAAAATATCGATAATTAGGATTTAATAGCAACGGGTCCACCGAAAAACTGTCCCAGAATCCGATTTTTTTTCGAGTTTTTATTTCTTTTACTTATATTTTAGGTTAGGTAAGAGATATCGAGATACGGTTTTCACTAGCGTATTAGGCTCTCATTTGGCTGCCTTTTGTTAAAAAGAAGTGGTTCGTTGCGTTTAAATTTTATGAGAAAATCTGATTTATTTGCGGTATTGTCAGAAAACGCCCTCTACCGGCCAGGTAAGAAATCGCAATCACCCCGCTCAAGGCACGGTTGATAGCCTAAGGATAGCCCTTTTCAACGACTCCAAGCTTATTAAGATCCGTTCAGCCATTTTGAAGTTATTGACATTTATTTCGGAACATTTTCCAACACCCCTACCACTTTCCTTTAAGGGATAGAGCAAAAAGTATTTAACAAAAAAGGATCGAATTTATCTTGGATTTAAAATGGCAATGCATTCTACTATCATTAATTTAAGAAAATTTTTCAAGAAACGGGTTTTAAAATTTAATATAGCTATTACGTCTCCTGGCAGCCATTTTGGAAACTTAAAAATAATTTCTAACATTTTCTCTTGGCCGCTTTACTAATAATTTTTTTACCGTAAGTCTTTACGACAATTACTTTTCGAGATATAGCCGAGTGCCATTCTTAGTTGGCCACACGGTACGTATCCAAAGTACAGTTTACTAGTTGCCTACCTGTATTTATGAGTAACAGAAAAAAATTATATACCTAGGTTGAGAAGTATAGTGCGCCAAGCGAGTGAACCTTAACGACGACTGAGGGGGGTAGAGGACTAGCACGTAAAAAATCTTGCCTTCCCATAGTCGCACGAGGTTATTCTTACCATATTATTGTTGATAATATTGATTAGTTTAAGACGTTAAAATTAATTACAGTTTTTTTTTATATTACAGTCTTATAGTACAAAATATGTCATATAATAATATCTTATTTTTATAATAAGGATAGTATTCTATGATATTTGTTGTATGTATTACAAATCAATCAAATCATGCATTACATATATATGTAATAATAAGTAGAATTCGTTTCCCGAATGTTTTGTATTTACGTCATCGATGACGTCGCTTAATTTGAAAAAAAAAACGGTTTATCGTAGCTAATTTATATAAATTCTCTAGCGTTCAATTTTTGTATTAAAAGTTAGGCAATATTGAAGCAAGTATGTTCCAAAACGCTCTTTATAGAACGTTCGGATTTGTTTTGTAATAAAAATTTGAATTTAGAGAGTTCAGTTAAGAGAGTTATCCGAAATATATAAAAATTAGTTAACCGCGTATAATAATCACCAAATGCAAGAAATATATAAGAAAGGTTAAAAATCTTCAAAGATATCATCAAATTAAGGGTCTGATGATATATAGGTTGTGTCGATTTTGCAAATTTTCTTTTTTTTTCGCTAGAAAAGGGGTGTCTTACAGAGTAGCTTAAGCCAAAAAAATCGGAGGATTCGCCACATTTGAGCCGAAAAAATATCCGCGTTTTGAGCCTAAATTGCCCTAGAAGGGCAAACTTCCACTACGACTTTCCCAGGTGTAACGTGAAAATATTGAAATTGTAACGTGAAAATAATGAAATTTTAGTAACCGACACCGGGGGCCTGGCACAGTGTTTCCAAAAGTTGCACATTTTCTTATGGGGAATAACAGTGTTGTTTACTATTTAAGTATATTTAATATTCCACTTCACGCATAACCCTCCGCTCGCTTCGGAGGCTCAACCAAACAAAACCAACCCAAACTAACCCAAGGCATGCCGGAAATAAAAAAAAAATTGCAATTTGTCAGTCGAAAATGCAAATATTTTTTAGTTTGTTTTTCTTCATTTGGGAATGTCTTGGGTTAGGTTTGTTTGGTTACGCCCCCGGAGCCAGCGGAGGGCCATGTATGAAGTGAAATATTTGACGAATATATACATACCTACAAAGGAATAGTGTAATCGAATGAGTGTCTCTTTTATTCCGATGAATGAATGCAAGTGCACATTGAACAATCATCCAAGCAGCCACGTTTACCATACGGCGGGCAATGATATCATTATGGCAGGATCGACCATCCCCTCATCTTCATTCAATCGGACTACTGGGGTTCTCGGTCAACAGCAATATGTCCTGGCATGACCACGTTGCTAACGTCGCAAAATCAGCCTCCCAGAAGCTTGGTACGCTATTTCGCAACAAAAAATTTATACACCACAGCAGTTGCTCTTGCTTTACAAAGCGCAAATAAGACCGTGCTTAGAATATTGCTCACACATCTGGGGTGCCACGCCAGAGCACACCCTAAAGCTACTGGATTTCGTTCGGAAGAGAGTTGTGCGTCTCGTCGGTGACCCGGAGTTGACCCGGAATCTGGATAGTCTGAAACACCGCAAACATGTGACCGAGAAATCCCTGTTTTACAGATACTTTTACGGCAGATGTTCCCAGGATTTGGCCCGCCTTATCCCGCCCCTGACAACGCCTGTCAGACAGTCACGATAGACGGCAAGAGCGCACCGGTTCGTCGTACAACTGGAAACACCTAGAACATCGCTTTACAAGAACTCCTTTGTATGGCGCACTGCATCACTGTGGAACTCACTCCCAGGACGCATATTCGGATGTAACAAGCAAGATGTCCATTCGACTATGCCGAACGTTTCTTCATATGTGACGTACACGATAGCATTTAGTCGGATGTCGTGACTGTTACATAGAATCAACAAATAAGTCTTCACTTATTTAAACACTTCATGCATGGCCCTCCGCTCGCTTCGCTCTCTATACGGGGGCTCAACAAATAGAAACTAACCAGATGCTAACCAAAACTAACCCAAAATTTGTATTTTATATTTTTTTTATTTTGGGTTAGTTTTGGTTAGCACTTGGTTAGTTTCTGTTTGTTGAGCCCCCGTAGCGAGCGAAGCGAGCGGAGGGCCATGCATGAAGTGTTAAAATAATTGAAGACTTATTTGTTGATTCTATGTAACAGTTACGACATCTGACTAAATGCTATCGTGCACGTCACATATGAAGAAACGATCGGCATTGCCGAATGGACATCTTGCCTGTTACATGCGAATATGCTCCCAGGACATCTGTTCCCCAAACTAACTATTCAAGAACCGTGTCAATCAACATCTTCGCACACACACCGCTCGTCGAGCAATATAGGATGTGCTACTGCCATAAAAAAATCATTCGCCTAAATAAAAAAAGTAGAGACACTCATAGCACAGCTTATTCACTACCAACTAGTCAACTCTATCGAAATCGGAAAGTTGGAGTGTCGGGCACGGCGCCCTGAGCGGTTCAGTTCCACAGTTGAATTTAAAATGAATTTTCGCTTCAAAATACATGACAAATTCGTCCGAAGCCTCGGCTATCGCCCTGAAAGGTTCGGAAATTTCGGATTTTTATACAATTGTGCGTTTTAAAATAGTTTTTAAACGGATTTTAGACGATACAATGGTTATTTATGCAACAAGTGTGTAAAGTGAACCTTTTTTTATGAATGGGAACTTTGATAAAAAAATTTAATTGAAATTGAACAAAAAAAGGGTACTTTACACATGAGTAGCATACAAAATTTTTTCCACTACCGAAAAATATATGAAAAAACAAAAATATTATTAAATTACTTTACGCACTAGTGCGTAAAATTAATTATTTTACACACTAGTGCGTAAAATATATTATTTTACGCATTGTCCTAAATGTCAAAAAATATGTCAGATTTACTTTACGCACTAGTGCGTAAAATAACTTATTTTACGCACTGCACATTAAAAAAGCCCATTTTACGAATCTTAGAGAGTGCGTAAAGTGAGTACTTTACGCACGGTAGTAGAAAAAGCATATTTTAAATCAAACGAACTGTCAAAAGTATTATTCAGATGCCCAGGCGTTTTAAACAATATTAAGTCATGACCCTCTTCTAAAATTTGCAAAACTTGTTTATTGACTTTCCCAAATCAAAGGATGCCGTCGCAAGATGACTAGCTGGTAGTGAATAAGCTGCGCTTATAGCGCACCATTTTTCTAATGAATTTTGCTAACGAAACTACAGTAAACGTCTGGCAACAGTGTGCCTTTTTAAAAATCTTTGTTTTGGCTATTGTGACAGTTGACAGTAAAAAGAAGGATGGATATTTACAAGTAAAATTTAATTTTGTTTAATGGGGCTATGGCTATGAGTCGCTTTAAATTAGGACCGGAACAAAACGGAGGTCTCTCGTTCGGCGCAAATGTATCCTAGTTAATATTTTCACCCGACAATTTATTTTCAGATGTGTTTTATCTATATTTCTAGGGCTTTTGTGAAGTGGTGCTGAAAATTTGTGTCAAAACTCGAACTTTGAGGGCATTTTTTCGGTTCAAATGTAGCGGATCTTTCGACTTTTTTGGCTTAAACTACTATATAGGACACCCCCTTTCTAGTGAAAAAAGAGAATTTGAAAAATCGACAAAACCTATATATCACCAGACCCTATAAACCAAATAATATAAATAACCACACAGTTCGGCATCGGCAATTTCCACGCCAATGGCTAAAGCAACTCACTGCCGAAATTTTAAAATATGTAAAAAAAATTAGGTGTTTGTCTAGGGTCAAAGTGTATTAAATATATCCTGCGGCCAATCACGAAAGTGCCTCCCCGCTAAAAATCAAGTAAACGTCGCACTGTTGCCTATTGTCGCGTATTTTAAATAGCTTGAAGGCGAATGAAATATAAACATTATAAATATTATAGTATACTTATTCCATATTCCGTATTTCCCTGTGTAAATAAAATAGTAAATAATATAAGACACTAGTATTAAGGAAAATAACAAAATTAAGTATTCAAGTAGGAAATATAAATATTTAATTCACTATAGGAAACTAGACAGAAAATAAATTAGGATTAGTGGGAAAAAAATGTGGCAGCATCTAAATATGCGAGGACATTTTTTTGCCCGCATTCTTTCCGTACAGATTCTTTCATTTGGCAAACAGTAAGCCATTATTTACCGAGCACTTTTATATCCTGAGGCGCGTAGCGCCGAAGGATATAATGTGCGAGGTTAATAATGGCCTTCTCAACCGAGGTATATACAGAATTTTTTTTACTACTAACACTGATATATTACCATATTTGATTCGATTTGATTTTTATATTAGTCATTTTCTACTTATTTTTCAAATAGTTCGAAATATCAGGTAGCCTGGAAGTTCAGTTGTCTAACTGACAGAATGAATTTAATTTTAAATGTCATTTTCCGAAAGATAGACGTTATCTAAAAGTTAAAACCGTAACGTGTGAATAAAATAATTGGAAAATGGGTGAAAATTTTAGTGAGAGTGATTTAGATATGGAAGTATGTACCCCTCCTGAACTTAGAGAGACAGCAACTACTGCAAGTAGCGATTTGTTGCCAGAAAAATCGAAGAGAGTGTACATTCAAGTATTAATAAGAATACTATGGGGAGTCATGAAAAGTGAGTCATTCTGTATATAATTTTTTTACTAATAGCACTGATACAATCCTTATCATTAGTTGAATTAATTAGATTTTGAAATTAATCATTTCCTACTCATTTTTCAAATAATCCGAAATGACACCTAGTTGTCAAACTAACAAGTTGAAACTTAAATGACATTTTTCTACAGCCGCGCGCAAAATAACTAATTACTAAATTGAAATTAAATCGCAAAATCGACGAATGCCGTCAATCCCTATCTTGCGCTCTAGCGCGAACATGGAAAAGAAAATTCTCACTTTTTTCCCTCGAATATGTTATGAATGGTCATGGAAACCGAAGATAAATAAATGACAGTCGTGCGTTTGTTACAGTTTGTTGCTGGCACTCCTATATGCCCGAAGCCCGAATATAATATGTCAAAACTGACAGTCATTTGCAAAGATTAGAACAAGTATAGAGAAAAATGTGCATTTAATTTGAAAAAATGCGGTTGTAGAAAAAGTTCTGTGTGTTTTTCGAGCGCAAAGTAAGATTACCATTTTCGAAAGATTCTTTCTCAAGCGGCAATCCGTTACTTTGCGCTCTAAATACACAAATAACTATTTCCGTTTTATTATTGACCTAGGTTTTTTTTTAATATTATTATTTACCTAGGGTGAGAAATGTTACTTCTCATTGGAGGAATGGAGTAAATAATGGTGATTTATCATGTTAGTAGTAAAAAAAAATATTTTCAAAACAAGTCTTATATAGTTTATAATAATTTCAAATTCACCCACCCGCCGGGGATTTACCTAAAAACTATAGACTAGCCAGAGGAGCGTTACTATGCAGTTTTGATATGTTTTTAGTTTATTTTTTCTTATAAAAAAGGAGTTTATTTACATAGGTAGGTATGTTTTTAAGTAAAATTAATCCTTTAAAACAGAATCCTTCACTTGCAGCCAATACCCAATAATCTTTCTGCAAGCTGCCAGGTTTATTTACAATCATTTTTATTTTTTGCTCAGGAATGCGCCTCATCAAAGGGTTCTTGAGTTTACTTTCGAAAATATAAAATATTATGTAGATTAGACTATTCTGACTACAGTGACTACGCTACTCTCTGATATCTTTTTTACTTACCAACCTCCCTACCAATTTTGTTACCTCTATAAAGATTTTTTTGTAACTTTGTTGTTTAAATAAATTAAAACGACACTTTGTGAGGTCATTAAAATTATTTATCGGAAAAAAACCCAAAAAATCTAATTATTATTCATTAACGTGGTAATATCCCAAAATAGGTCGAATTTATAATACCGATTCTTGGGACGGTGTAAAAAAAAAAGAAATTTTTTTTTGAAGTGCAACAGAATGTGAAGTGCACGAGACTCTCGGCGAGACCGAGACCAAGACCGAGACCACAGAATGTCTAGTCTCGGCGAGACCGAGACTTTGCGAGACCGAGACCGAGACCTCAATAGTCTCGTCTCGTCGAGACCGAAGCACTACCGACGACGGCGATCGCAAATTTCCTCCTCAAGATATTATAAATCGAGAACGAAAAACTGTTATCTTAATATATTGATAACTATTTCATTATAATTTTACTGACTCAATAATCTAACTGACTATTTTGTATTAAAGCAGCGCGGAGCTATTCTATTACTGTCAAGCAACAAACGAGGTCAAAATACGCCAGGGGGTGGCTTATATCTTGCACGTGCCTGGAAATTTAAAACTTTTGATTGCTAAACAAACGCAACACGTGGCATTTGTCTATTTTTCCGACTTATTTTCAAACATTCTCAGGTGGTGTGACAAGTACAATTTTAATAAATAAGTAAATGAGAATTATTGGTTGTTTAAAGCCCAAAATCTGATTGTATTAAAATCCTTTCCTTCAATTTGATGAATTGGAGAATATTAATATACATTTTATGTATACAAAATAGCTAACTGCTCCATCTCCTAGATATTCACTATACGATTATTAGAGACTGGACTAGATGGTGACCACTTAGACATCTCCCTAATGTTAAGCCATTGGAACAATATGAAAATGTTTGCTCAACTTAGGAACTTTTTAAATCAAAAGTAGTATTAGAGTCTGATGGAAGAGTTGTCGCTCATAGCGTAAGCTTTATGTTAATATCACAAATATTGACCCCATTGAATATAGATTATGCATCTAAACTGATCAAAAGTTGTAAATGGATATTAGTCATATTTTCCGGTGATCCAGTTAATACTGACCTTAAGATTGGGAATGATATATGGAATCCGAAACTTGAAGTTGAAAATAAAGGATTATAAAATACAAAAATATGTTTTTTTTTGTAAGGTATATAACCTAATAACTAATTTGTTTTTGATAAATGATTACCTTTTACTCCATCTGAATCTTAGACGAATGATCTTATTTACTAGAAAACTGTTATTTGTAGCACTTTGCTTACTCCCTAGCTATACAGCACTCGGTGAGCTTTGACTGACTCAACTATCATCTTCCACATTTCCTCATAAGTCCTTAAACTGAAGTCACCTTGATAGATTATCCCACCATCTCAACCGATGTCTTTGTAAGTGTTTCCTTCAACAGAATTGCTTTGCAATGCCAACTTAGCTCATCGCTTATCTGACTAAGAGTATAACTAAATTTATTCCCAATTAAGTATCTAGTATTAAAGATCATACATATTATATTTCATTTTCGTGTACAGGGTCTCCATATCTCGATGGTTTTACGGGCTTTCTCCGTTATTAGTAAAATCACAATAATGCGGTTTCCGCAACACTGTGCTACTTATTTATAAAACAAAAGATATCGCAAAAAGAATATTTATAGCACTCTTTGCTCTTAGATACAGGGCAAAACTGAAAATTTTCCATTTTCGATCACCCCTGGTATATTTGTTATTGTGTGAGCGAATGAAAAAGAGAAAATGGTTTACCATATAGTTTTTTACGTACAATCCAGTGGCGTAGTACGGTTTTTTCTGAGTGTACCAAATTTTAAATTATAGGCCAAACTTCCATTTTTTTTAAATGGGGTAAGCATTTTGCTTACTCCCTAGCTATACAGCACTTTGTGAGCTTTGACTGACTCAACTATCATCCTCCACATTTCCTCATAAGTCCTTAAACTGAAGTCACCTTGTTATATTATCTCACCATCTCAACCGATGTCTTTGTAAGTGTTTCCTTCAACAGAATTGCTTTGCAATGCCAACTTAGCTTATTTAACATGGTTTTTAATTTCGTTAATTTTTTTGTTACGTAAGAGGGATGACATACTTTCCGCATTCTTTCTCTTAAACCAATTATTAAATTTATTTTAATTTTGTGTGATATTACGTTTAAGTCAAATATAAATTTGAATTTTTTCAAAGGTTTCAAAGTCTAAATTGCAAAATTGGGAGATCGAGCCATATTTCTTAAGCTTTCGATAATGACCTCAAAAGGCAGATTTGTGAATAGCGAGACTATATCAAAGCTCACAATGACATAGTTGTTAGGCAGTTGATAGTTGTTAATGATTTCGCTAAAAGAAAAGGAGCTTTTTACATAAGAATTGTTGCTAGTGTCATATGCTGCTGTCAATATGTCTGTTAAATATTTTGCCAATGATCCATTGGGGCAATTTATTGAGGAGACAATTGGTCTGACTGATAAATTGGGCTTATGTATTTTAGAAATGGTGTACAACCTGGGCGTTATAGTATTGTAAGTATTCATTTTGGAAGCCTGACCTTCATCAATGAAACCATTGTTCTTCAAATCTCTAATGATTCTGTTAGCCCTAAGTTGCAAAGTGTAAGTAGGATTGTTGTTAAGTGAAATATAAAATTGTCTATCATTTAATAAATCTTGACTCATTCTGATGTAACCGGTTTTATAGAAGGCTACAGTAACGTTCTACGAACCACATACATTTCTGGGTTACCTTTCAAAAACAGTTTTGCTTTCTTAAACTTTTAAGAAAGCAAGACTTTACCCCAATGGATCACTGGCAAAATATTTAGCAGACATATTGACAGCAGCATATGACACTAACAACAATTTTTATGTAAAAAGCTTCTTTTCTTTTAGCGAGTTCATTAACAACTGTAAACTGCCTAACAACTATGTCATTGTGAACTTTGATGTAGTCTCGCTATTCACAAATCTGTCTTTTGAGGTCATTATCGAAAGCTTAAGAAATAAGTGGGACTCGATCTCCCAATTTTGCAATTTAGACTGTGAAGCTTTTGAAACAATTCTTAAATTCATATTTGACTCAAACGAATGGTTAATGATCTTCGATGGCACATAGTACAAACACATTTTTGGTACCTCTATGGGGTCCAAAATCTCACCGATTTTAGTTGACTTTGTTCTCGATGATTTGGTCAGTGATTGCCTTCCATATATGCCTTTTCACATCCCTTTTGTTAAGAGGTACGTGGACGACCTGATACTGTCCGTACCAAGTGGTAGAGTTGAAACAGCCCTAGAGCTATTTAACTCCTATAATCAACACATACAGTTCACATTGGAAGAGGAAAACAACAACAGCATTCGCTTCCTTGACATGTTTGTCGCCCGAACAGAAGAGAACTTACTCAGAACCTCGTGGTATAGGACACCTTACTGTTCTAATAGGCTCATAAGCTATCACTCCTACCACCCTATGAAAGTAAAAATAAATCTGTTGTTTGGTATGAAGGCCAGGGCTGTTAAACTCACACACCCACTTTTAAGAACACAGGTAATAAATAAACTAAAAACATTTTTTTTTGGATAACTCTTACCCAATAAACCTGATCAATAAATTCCTGTCTAACACTCAATATGCAATTGAGGAAAACATAATTGAAAGGCCATCACAGCCAATATCACTCAACACTCAGAGTGTCCGAGGCTCACTACTTTCTCAAAGTACCTTAAGCATAAACACATCTACAACAACTCAGAAATTTTGACGTTACCTTATTTAGAAGGCCTCACCGAAAAGTTGTCGAAAATCTTTCAATCAACAGATTTGAGAGTAGCGAGAAAACAATTAAAGACTACATCACTCATATACTCTAAAACTACAACACCATTAACTATTATTGAAAATAGCAACGTAGTGTATAGAATTCCATGTCATAATTGTAATCTAGCTTATATAGGCCAAACTTCTAGGTCTTTAAAGGACCGTATAACCTCGCATAAAAATGATTGTAGCAGATTGATTTCCTCCTGTGCACTAGCAGAACACCATATCGATACAGGCCACGCCATAAATTGGGATGGAGCTGAGATCCTGGACAAAGTCATCTCATACTACAAAAGAATCTTCCTAGAGATGGTTCATATTAATCAAGAACAGAACACTATGAACAAAAAGTGTGACACCCAGAATCTCAGTTCTGTTTACAACTACATCTTGAAACTAGAAAAAGAGAGATGCCTGCAGTTGCTTGACCATCCGGCACCAGACGAATGAAAAGTGAAGAACACCACACTAGGTAGCTAATGCTAACCGCATCGGAAAGCTGAGGGACTGTTAGTGCCGCACATTTGGTTAAAAAATAAAAAGAAACAATAAACGCAAAATAAAGGACTCAACCAACACCCAGTTTTGTTTTCGTAATAATGCGTCCGCAGTGTGTAAATCAGGAATACCAACCTAATTATCTAGTTCTATCATTCCATCTTTATTCCACCCAATTTAACACAATAGAAAACTGTCCTTGTCGCACTAAATTCGACAAATCTCAATTAAATTACGTATTTCTTCATTTAAAAATAGACAGATTTGTCTATTGCTTTACTGCGCCGCCGCCGGGCAATTTGTAGGCTAATTTTAATTGCTAACACGTGTTTAGCTATAATTAAGAAAATGTAAAATGAATAACA
Source organism: Pissodes strobi (assembly GCA_016904865.1). Taxonomy (NCBI): domain Eukaryota; kingdom Metazoa; phylum Arthropoda; class Insecta; order Coleoptera; family Curculionidae; genus Pissodes; species Pissodes strobi. Next base: position 235,853 of record MU182702.1, read on the forward strand.
TTTTAATTACCTAAGCGGTTTGGAGGATGGATCCTCTCGCATTTCGTGCAGATTTCCTGTTTTTAATGTAATCTCACTTTGGTAAGGAAACTAACCAAAAAGTGTTTAGCGTTTAGATGCTAGGTATTTTTTTGTATTTTGAGATCATGAGGTAAAATATATCTCGAAAGCTTGACATATCAAAAAAGGATTTTTCTTTCTCCCTCAAGGCCTTAAATTATATTGAAGACTGCATCTTAAGTATGGGAGTCGAAAAAATATTTTACGAGAACAAATGTGTTTCACTTTCAATAAAAATAAAAACTAGAAATGAAAATGATTAACTGTGAAATTACAATGTGCGATTAATAATTAAGTATTAGTTTTTATGAAGAATTTTAGAGGTTTTCGTTTAATGAATTCGTTTTTAAGTGTCCGGTGTCAGCTTAATTTTTTTACTAAAATACTTCCGCGTCCCATTGTAGTCTGTATTTGCTATATCAACTTCTTGTTGAGAAATATTTGATTGATCCTGTATTTTTAATGTAAGTTTCGTTTTTTGATGTGTAAACACCTTACGCGGCGGTATGAAGGTAAATCTCGGGAAAATGGACGGAAGTGTGAAACCATGGGGTCTACTTCAGCGCTTCTTAGTAAAGCGTGTTCCTTCTAACTCCAGAATATAGGCAACCAATTCCAAATAAGTGGTTGCATATATTCAGGAGTATCGCTGCCTAAGGTGGCATTAGATTTTCATACCGATGATGTCGATATAGGATATGTTTACACATCAGTGTCTCGAGTACTAGCAGACTCGCTCAACTTTTTTTTATTCATTTGGTTAATAGTCTACAGGTTTCACCTATATACCTACAGTTAATTACATTCCGATGTTGCCTTATAGATGCCACTGTTTCTGTTTTCGTCTTCCTTATGTGGTTTTGTTGTCATCTATCATCTCTACGATAGTTTGTTAATGAATTCGTTTGGTCAGAATCGTTGTGCCATCCGATTTTAAATGTCACAATAAACTAGCAGAAAATAAAATAAAATTGAGCATATTAAATCGCCATTTGAAATAGTATTATATAAATAGATGATACTCAGAGCACAGAATCATATAGAAAAATCTTATACTATTTTAATCCAATTTCCATTTGTGCCACTAGACAGAGCTTTTTTATAAATACACACATTTATTGATTATAACTATCTGAAACTTTTCACTTCAACTTACAAATTTTTAACAATGCATATACGTGTAGTTTAGTGTGGGACAAATTATCGGGAATTTCTTGAAGATTAAGCTTGACGTTATAAAAAGCAATTTACAGATGCTCTTTCACTAGTTCTAAATTGCTTCATTTGCTTAATTTGTAAGATTATCATTAAAAAATCTCTTATCAAATCAAAATCACATAAAATAATAACATTTTATCTTACACTCATTAGCTTCTAAGGCACCAATATAATACGTCATTCACTTCAGTTACATAAAAAACTTAGTTTCATCTTTAGTCGCCCTCGTAATCCTCGTATAGGAAAATGCTGCCGTAGCGTCACCATTATACTTTCTCTGAATCATTCACTTAATAGTCTAGCAACCAGAGGTCGCCAGCTGCATCAAAGCTGTGGAAAATTCATGCGGATATTGATTCTGGGTTCGTTCAAAAATATTATGGCATTGAATATCAACGCCAGTATTCCATTCCTTTAACATTTTAATAAAGAGCGCTAAGATGACGGTTTCTACTTACTCTAATTTGAAATGTCTAAGCAAAATGTGTTTTCTGCAAAAATGTATTGTTTTCAATGTACCTTCTTGATTTAGTAAATGTTTTTTTATTAAAATTGTATGTTATCCAATTTACCATAAAGTTCTCTACTGAAGATGCCACTATACATACATTCAATTGTTTTGAGTCTAATAATTCAGAAAATTAACCTTGCATTTGATTTCATGGGCTGTAGCATTTTATTATAAAATGGCTGTAGTAAAAACTAAACGGCCTAACTTAGGTAATAGTCCGAGAGGCGACCGTCATAAGAGTGTGGTGTCTGAACTGTCAGGATTTTGCATGATAAAAAATATTGTTTAGTTGGGCCGAATAAGAAACCGTTGGTCGGCCGAGGCTGGCCTTGACGAGTAATTAATTATACAGGGTCTTTCAAAAAGTTCGCATCATATGGGAAACTTTTTTATTATTGATTTCACAGAAAATTCTATTCTTGACAAAAGTTGATGCTTAGAAAAAAACTAATTTTGACGATGCTAAATTAAGGATAAGTTATACAGGGTACTTAAAAAATACAAAAACTAAGGTTAAAAAACAAAAAATTTTGGAATATCGGAAAGCTTTCTACAGAAAAAATAAAGCTTTTGCTAAGATAAAAATAAAAGTCAAATACTATGTTTTCAAAAGTGCATCGTTGCTGAAAAAAATAAGAACAAAATTAAGAAAAAGAGGGTTTTTTTCAATAATAATAATTGTCCTGAATTTTTTCAGCAACAGTGCACTTTGGGAAAAAATGGTATTTGACTTTTATTTTTATCTTAATAAGAGTTTTATTTTTCCTGTAGAAGGTTTTCCGATATTCCAAAATTTTTTTTTTTTTAAATTCAATTTTTGTATTTTTTAAGTACCCTGTATAACTTATCTCAAATCCAGCATTGTCAAAGTTAGTTTTTTTCCAAGCACCAACTTTTATCAAGAGTAAAGTTTTCTGAGAAATCAATATTAAAAAAGTTTCCCGTATGATGCGAACTTTTTGAAACACTATAAAAGGTGATTCACGGTCGATGGTAGGTTAGACGTTTCTGGAGAACCACTGAGCGGATCATTCTGAAAATTTGGTCGTTTACATAAACGAATATGCTCTACCTTGCTAAAATATTTTCGACAGTGTAGTGTTGCTGCTTCTACTAAAAAATAGTCAAATTTCAAATTGAACACCCTATATATTATTGCATATTTCGATTTTGCGGAGAATTCTAGACATATTTCATAAATAATGTCATACCTATCTGTTACTGTTTTTGAAATATTGACAGTTGAAAATCCACCATTTACTAAGTTTGACAGCCTGTAAAATATAAACGGCTAAAGATAGAGCGAAATGGTTTGCACTTTCCTATCTGGATTTTTCATAAGCTATCGTTTGACACTAACTTTAAATTTAACCAGAGGCTAAATTTAACCGGGATTTCTTAACCTCTGGTTAAATAAAAAAAATTAGTGTCAAACGATAGCTTAGGAAAAAACCAAGTAGGAAAGTACAAACCATTTTGTCCTATCTTTAGCCGTTTAGATTTTACAGGCTGTCAAACTTGGTAAATGGTCGATTTTCAACTGTCAATATTTCAAAAACAGTAACAGGTAGGTATAGGACATTATTTATGAAATATGTCTAGAATTCTCCGCAAAATCCAAACATGCAATAATATATAGGGTGTTTCATTTAAAAGTTGACAGTTGCTACTACTTTTAGTAGAAGCGACAACACTGCATTGTCGAAAATATTTTAGAAAGTAGAGCATATTCGTTTATGTACACGACCAAATTTTCAGAATGATCCGTTGAGTGGTAGTCCAGAAACGTCTAACCTACCATCGACCGTGAATCACCTTGTATAGTGCCTTTCAAAAAGTTCGCATCATACGGGAAACTTTTTTTTATTGATTTCTCAGAAAACTTTATTTTTGATAAAAGTTGGTGCTTGGAAAAAACTAACTTTGACAACGCTAAATTAAAGATACGTAGTTAAAAAATACAAAAATTGAATTTAAAAAACAAAAATTTTGGAATATCGGAAAGCATTTTACAGGAAAAATAAGCTCTTATTAAGATAAAAATAAAAGTCAAATACCATTTTTTCCAAAAGTGCACTGTTGCTGAGAAAACTTATGACAATTATTGAAAAAAAAAACCTCTTTTTCTTAATTTTGTTCTAATTTTTTTCAGCAACGATGCACTTTAGGAAAAAATAGTATTTGACTTTTATTTTTACCTTAATAAAATCTTTAATTTTTCTGTAGAAAGTTTTCCGATATTCCAAATTTTTTGTTTTTTTAACCTTAATTTTTGTATTTTTTAAGTACCCTGTATGACTGAAATTAGTTTTTTCCAAGCATCAACTTTTGTCAAGAACAGAATTTTCTGTGAAATGAATAATAAAAAAGTAAAGACCCTGTATAGTTAATTGCTGGTCAAGGCCAACCTGGGCCGACCAACGTTTTCTTATTCGGCCCACCGCCCAAATAAACAATATTTTTTCTTCAAACGTCAGTAAATCCGTCATTACTCGACTGTGTAGGCGGCCGTGAAGTTTCGTTTTTCCTCCGCCGGAGCTTTACTTTTCACTTTTCCGCCGGCAGAGGTAAAAGTGTTGTCATAGCAACATAGATACAATACAAACAGACAACAAAATAAACGTCAACAACTCAAGATTTATTAAACTACAATTTGTATTTATCACTCAATTTGTGACTGCATTCCTAAAAATCACTAATTTAGGAACAAATTGGTTATTATTTAATCGAACTTACTCAATAACTGCTTATCAATACGGAATTAAAACGCAATCGGAGACGCAATCTTAAAAAATAATTATTGTTGACAGTGTCCACTGACAGCTTTATGTTACAAATTCACCGCCACCAGTCTAAGCAAGGCCACCTACGACCGTGGTCTAAGCCGCCTTGCGAACCCATTTATCTTTAATAATAATTAGATATTATTACTATTAAAAAGAGATGTTTTTGCATTAATTTGTCGACATTTGAAGAAAAAACAGCATATTTTATTTGGAGGAAAAGTTACTTTTCCTCCATATAAAATAATATACTATTTTATCATGCGAAATCCTGACAGTTCAGGCACCACCTTATTATGACGGTCGCCTCTCGGACTATAAAGGTTTTTAAAATCGTTTTACAGAATGAAAACGTGTGATAAAGTACAGCGTATCTGTTATTATAAGAAGTACCCACGAAAATTATTTTCAAGTAAACGCTATAGAGATACCTACTAAAATAATTTTCAAAGCCTATACAGTATGTATCAAAAATTCAAGATGCCATAAAACGTAATTTTTAAAAATATATAAATTTTATAATATGACAATTTTTAATTATACGGAAAACTTTCGATAATCTATTTCATTTAATAAAATTTAAAAAATAATAAAATTTAAGTAAGGAGTATGGTAGATACACATAAAATGCATTTAGTTTTTACCACAGTTCAAAAATCCTAAAATGTACAGTACCTTCCTTATAAAAATAAGTATAAGCAACCCTTAGGTTATAGTGCACGCTATATAATTTTAAATAATTTTAGTGTCGTCGCAGTCCATAAGCCAGATCTAAAAAAAACGAATTGACTACCATTAGGTAAGACTACAGTACCTTTTAGCCACTGTAGGTGGGGACTAAAGGGCACTTAGGTTTTTAGATTGTTCTATTGTAGGCGAGTTATAAGGAGTCACTTTTTGGACTTTTCCAATTCCCAGCTAAATTTGCTACTCTTACTTCTTCCCATGTCTTTATCCAAACCATTAGTCCTAGGCGAAAAATGGTTTTTCGTAAAGTTGTTCAGAATGAAATGTACTTACATATGACTGTAAAAATTAGTTATATATTCACGCGCTTGTCTTTAAACCAACCACAGCTAACCTAAACTAGCCCAAACTAACCAACACTAACCCAAACTAACCAAAATCTTGGGAATACAAATAGAGGTTAAAAATTTGACACAGGGCAAATTTTTGCATCTTAAAAGACAGGGTTTAATCAGTACAGTAATTTGATTTGTGCTATAACACTAGCAATTTATGTGAAAGAAAGCAGGAAAACAAAGAGATACAAGCGTTGCCAGGTGTTCTGGATTTCGCGTGATGTCCTGGATTTGAGCCTCGGATTCCACTGGAGACCTCTTCCAGAATGCCCAAGGTCCTCGATTCCATCAATGCCCAAATTATTCTTCTTGGGAATTGTTTACCATTTCACTTAAAATTTCACCCACCGCCACCGCGAACCTCGGTCCCAATCACCTTTGCCGCCCACCGCGCCACCGCCTTCTTTCGTTAAGCTGCTACGCTACTTGTTTGTATTATTCAGTAGTCGCTCGTGAGTTTATAAAGTGGGAGGGCACAGGAGAGAAGGCATTTGTAGAGCGTCCATCAAAAAGGCGCGCCGGAGGCTTACTCACCAAATGCGGAAAACTTTGAGGGTACCACGCTCAATTTGTACCCCAAAATCGATAGAATCGTAAAAAAAAGGATTCGGCACCCTCTTTAATGGCAATTGTTGCAGACTTAAAGAAATGAATAAGTTGATACTTACCGATTCCAGAAAAGTAAGCCATTAAAACAGTTTATTGTAACTACAAATCAATAAAGTTCGAAAAAAATTCCTGAGAAGTTCGAAAACGTTAAATAATATGGTGTGGTTTTTTTTTAAATATATGCCACTGGATTCATTTTAACAAAATAATTTGCCGTAAATTTCTATTAATCACTAAACAAAAATAAAATGTTTCAAAGTATTCGGAATTATCTACTTAGTATATCATAGAACACATTCACATATCCACAAAATCCTCGATAAAATTAATACTAACCCAAACTAAGTTTAATTGAAAGAAACGCGCCGAAATCACCACTATAATATTATTTCTCTAATGGCAAAATTTCAATCATGACTCGAGTCAAAAAAATAATAAAAATCTAAAAAACTCACCTCAGCTCCCTCTAAATCGCTGCACTCGAGTGTAACCGTAGTAAACGAAAGTATTGCAAATTATTATTAAATTAAGCTAGAAAGTGTGGATCTGAATCGCGCCCGGATGGGCCTTGATTTCACGAACCTTCCCGACCTATTTGCATGATGAAAATACATTTAACTAGAGCGCCGAACAGTAGCGCATGGCAGATTTAGACTAGATGTGATTACGCGCGGTGGCCGTCGCCGTCGGACGCCCAGCGCTTCCATCGTCGCCGTCGCGTCGTAGTCTCGATTTCGCTCTTATAAACAATGTATTCTGCGACCAGTGGAGATTTAAAAATATCTAAATTCGCAAATGATAGTTTATGTTAAATTGCATGTAGGGAAGGAGATTTTATTTTTCTATTTATTTTCGCAGGCAGTGCGCGGGAACGGGCGCACTTATTGAGAAACCGCCCCTGGTATTATTGTGTTTGTATTAAAATTTTGCAAGGTTCTATTTTGATTCGGTGGTAATATAAAAATTAAATGGTGCAGTGAAAGGTGGAAAACTATTTTATAAGGCATGTGCCCACCAACTGGCTGAATCTATGTCCGGCCATCGAAACACTACTGACTATTTTTGCAGCAATAAAAAGTTACTTCCTCTCCGTCTCCCAGGGAGAACATATTTTCGTTGCCCTTCATCGTTTTTTTCATCTGAAGATGATTTTATATTACAACAAACTGAAGGAGGCTTAAGTTGTTTCCATAACACTGAAAATTATTTTTTGAAACGGAACAAAACCTTGAACAAGCCGATTTACTTTGTTTCGAACTATGATATTTTAAATTACCTAAGAAAAAAAATTAGTCAAAGGATAAATGACAAATTCTTTGGTTTTCTTGCAGCAAAGCTTCCAAAAAAATGTCTCTTAAGAGACTTATACGTTAACAATGTTTTTAAGTTTCATTGGTTACTATTAGGTAAAAAAAAATATTGAAATTTTCTCCAACTTCACTTTTTCTCAAAAACTACTGATCTATAAATAGGTCACTGGGCGAATAAAATTTTCAAGTTCTCAAAAATAATGTTTATTAATTTTAATTTAAAATTTAATTTTTACGGTGGTATTGTATAAAACAACTTGTGCAAAGTGTAACATCACATTTTTTGCAATAAGTTAAAGGCCTACATTTACAGGAAGAGTATTGGCACTGGCGCACTTGGTTAGATCTTTTTTCCAAAAAATTGCCTTTTTGGACAAAACGTACATCATCTGGCACATTCGTTCTGGAAGTAGAAGGATAAGTAAGGGGCCTGTATTTTAAAATGTTCCTTCCATGGCCCAGTTTAAGATAAGGCTCCGCAATTTTAGGTCTAAAGTATTTCAAGGTCATTGATCTTATTCCATGAAGTCTTCTAAACAGCAAGAAAGAATTTATAATTGAAATATCAACCATTCTGGTACCATTTTTTACCATGGATAGCAATGCAATGCTTTTCTAGTAACTAATCGTGGTGATCCACTCCTCCCATATACTGACTATAGTTATTTATTAATTGTGGTTGCGGAATTTGTTCGCGGACTTTTGCCTTTGAATTTCAACGAGGCACTGTAGCCAACGGTTCTGCGTGATCAAAATTTGTGGCAAGGCAAACACATTTATTGTCATTCTACTTAACAAGTAATACCTCATTACTTGTATCAAAGCTAAAGTCGTAAGACCCACGGGGCATCTTTCCAAAGTCTTTGTTGGCTGGAGTGGCCAATGCGATGTCCGATTTTTCCTAATTGTACCAGTAGCTCTAAATAGCATTTCTTTCAGTTTGCACGATAATGAATTACTGCTAAAAAATTGTCAAAATACACGCAATGGTTTTTTGGATTTTCAGCTATTGATAACATATCTAACACTACTCGGGTTCCTAGAGGTTCTGCTGTCTGACTACTTTCCTTTCCTGCATAGAGGTAAGATTAAAGCAATATCCATCGTTGCCACACATTGCCCACAATTTGCATCCAAAACGAATGGGCTTTGATCTTATAAATTGTTTTAGCGGATGTCGTCCATAGTACCTAACCATCATTTAATCGATGGATAAGTTTTCTTGAGATACTCCAAATTGTCAAAAAATTTTATTTACTTTTTCAAATAGTGGTCTGATTTTGAAATATCTGTAATTTTTGTTATCCATAGCCTTTGTGTTGTGGGCAAAATGAATATGTGATTTGATTTCTAAGTAAGCAATTTTACTGAACGCATGTTTTACAATGGGTTGACCCAAGTCGTCGTCTTCGGACCAATAGTCTCTTTTAGAGGGCAAAGTATGATAACCACTGTATATAAGAAAACTCATGAAAAACTTTAGATCATCCTTTGATATTGTAAACCCGTGTCTATTTTTTCTGTCACGGCATCTGTTAGTTTCCTCCAATATCATATTGCACACACCTTCGTCAAAAAGCTGTTCAAATAGATCAACTGCAGACAACTGACTCAAATTTATTTTCAAATTATTTTCCATTTGAACAAAATCCCCATCAGTTGGTTTGGGCCCGCACCATATTGAGGACTTACTTTGGACCAGTTTGCTATAGGTTTTTGTGAATTATCCTGTCGCATTTTCTTTGCCTCAGGTACTAAACGGGTTAGCGGAATATTATCTTCTTCGTTATCGCTTTCTTCTACATTTTCCCGGGGCTCTATTTCATGATACCCCGCTAAATCTGCTACAGTGGGAATCCCAGTCTCTTCATCGTCGATATATTCATCATCCGTTAGTTCATCAACCTCAGGTGGTAGTGCTATAATGTCGGCTTCAATTTGCTTTGAGAAGAGATACTCCACTGCACTGCGTCTTCTAAGTTTTTGAATATGGTTCTTTTACTCATTTTTAAGCCTAAAAAATAAAATTTATTTAAAAATTATGATGATTAATAAAAAGGCTTGAACGCCCAGCGATCTATTTATAGATCGCTATGAAAAAGGCGTGATAAAAAAATGAAACAAAAGACTGCTTTAAATACCTATATAATCACATATAAATGTTTATAAACATTTATATAAGAGGTATTTAGCTTGCCTGTTTTTTTTTCATTCAGTTTTGAACGGCTACGACATGCACTAGAGTTTAGGAAATAATTCTTTAAAATAACATGAGACAACTCTAGTCAGTTTCGGCGGCAGAGACGAACTAGGCGTGAAGTGGCATGCGTTTAACTCTAAATAAATAGTATTAGTGGTGGGAAGTTGGCGGATTCAAACTGTGTGTCGCCTAACATAATTAATTTGTATTGTGATCTATAAATAGATCGCTGGGCGCTAATAGGTTAATCAACAAAATAAAATAAAGAAATCCTTTTTAAAATTTTATAAAAATTATCTCGACTTAAAATATGTTTTGTTTGGAGAACAACTTGTTTTCTAAATTGAATACTTTTTCTCTAAAAAACCCTTTTACTTTTGAGTCACTTATGGAGATTGTAACTGACATCAATTTTGATAATTTGTATGAAGAGTTTTGTATAATAAAACCTACCTTTAATAAAGCTCTATCTGAGGAGGGATCTGTTATCCAAAAATGGAGAAACATCCTTATTGTGAATGATGAACTTAAAATTTTATTCAATATGTTTTTTAAAATAGGTACCTGAAATGTCAACTCTAAAGGTGCGTCCAGACTTGTGATAAAACCCCGTGACGTGACGTTCACGACGACGCGAACTTCGATACGTGTCATCGTCGCCTGTCATCCTCGCGTGTCATCGTCGCGTATCATAGTCCCGTTCACAGCGTTCCGCTCATTTAAATAAAAAACAGTCGGTCATCATGGACGTTGCAGCAGCAGCGTACATAGTTATAGATCATTTATTGCGTAATTCTAGAAGTGTTAACGTTGTTTCCTGTTCCCATTCCATCTTGATATTAAAAAAATAAATACTAATTATAGACAAAAATAGCCGCTACAATGGTTAAAATTCAATTAAATATGCAAAACGTTCTGATGATACGCGGTCCCGTCCAGACTTGTCGAACCAAGCGGCGTAGCATCCCTTTGATGCGGCGCTAAAAGACCGACAGGACATGGAACGGACTGATGACACGCGGTAAACGCAGCGATGTCACGCGTTGTGGTTACGGGGTACCGTCCAGACTATACGCGACGAGGTTCGCGGCGGTGTCACGATACGCGGTCTTGTCACAGGTCTGGACGCACCTTAAAAGAGTTTTCTCATTATGCAGCCTGGAG
>MU182702.1:246799-272827 GCA_016904865.1 Pissodes strobi
ATTTTAAATGTAGCAATAATAACAGGTAGCAATGAACGGTCACAATAATTAAATCAAATGACTCGATAAATTAATAAAAGAAATAAAATTAGAATAAAACTATTGAAATCTTGGCTGTCAATGCTTGACTTATATTATAAAGAAAGAAAATTCAGAGCGGTTATGTTACTCGATAAATGAATGAAAGGAATAAAATTATTGAAACTGTTTTAAAGCCGGTCAATGCTTGACTTATCTTAAAAAGAGAGAAAATTCAGACCAATTAGATTAACCGGTCCGACAAACCAGTAAATAAATGAAAATAAAATTAATGAGCAATCTCCGAGCTTGGCGGTCAATGTTTGATTTATATTAAAAGAAGGAAAATTAAGAGCGATTATATTAAACTGAAAAAAACGCGCCGGGCACCTATAGATACCTCAGGTACTGCCACTCGATGGCCCCGAGGGGAAGATATAGCCGAGGTCTCGATAGCTCGGTGTCAAGATGGGCTGATAATTGGACTGTGGCCCCCTAATCGAAGTTATGGCCCGCTAGTAAACTTGTGGCCTGCTAGCAAAGGTGGTAGCCTGCTGGTCAGACCTGCTTCTCACCTGCTAGTAAAAGTTGTGGCCCTTTAGTAAAACCTTGAAATAACCCAGTGCGCATTAGACGAAGCCCTCTTACTTTAATAAAAACCATACCCCCATATATTTTCCTATAAAACAAATTCCCCCAGAAAAAAAAACATGGACTTGCAATGCCCATCAGCAAATAAAAGAGGTACTAAAGTACAGACAACTTGAATATAACAAAGATAGGGATAAATCACCCTTAAAAGAAAATATAAACTTCCCCATACGATCAAAATTAAAGATTCGTTAAAATAAAAATTCGGATTAGATAAAATGGAGTAGATAAGATAACTTATGGGACGCAAAGCAAATGGCGGACCATGCACAGAAAAGATAACACAGATAAGCAATTAAATCATTAATTTAGGCAAAAATTGTAGCAATAATTACCTCGTTAGTGTGTGTGAGGGCTACGAAAATGATAAACCTTTAAAAATCTAGATCGAGAGCGACAATCACGGGCGGATAGTCCATTCCTATTATTCGGAACGAACCTTACAAAAACTACAGCCTGCCGAGTAAAGAGATAAATATATTTAAAAGCAGAGGTCCCAAAACGATCTAACGATCTTCAGAAATGCGCGGCCGGCGATTGGAGTTCAGCAACCAAGGGGTTCCCAAAAAATTATGTGAAATATTCAAACCAAAATTAAAATATGGATCGACGAGTCAAATGCAGCGTATTTGGGTGTTTTGTTAACAGAATTCTTAAAAATATAAAACGGTTTGCTGGCTGTTCCACGATAATGTAATATAAATCAAGCCAAGCTATTCTAATAACAATGTACTTCGCTTATCAACTAAAATAATTATAGTCACAACGTGTTATAAATGCTAATACAAATATATCGTTAACCCAGACTTAGAATAGAGTTAATTTACATTAAGAAATGCGGCAATTTCAAGCGTATTAACAGCAAATCGAATCAATAAATTTAGAATTAATAAACCGATGAGTGCAAAATACAGCATCTTTTTTCCTAAATGAATTTTTTTAAAATATTTGACAGGGGCAAAATCGGACTATTACATGTTCTTAGAAATTAAAGAAAACACGATCTTATGGCACACTTTAATAATGAGACCTGGATCGAAAAAGTAACTTATTTATCAGACATCTTATATCAGCTAAACAAGCTAAATTTGAAATTTGATGATACATTATTGACTTCATAGATAATTTTAAAAAATTTACCATGTTTGAACAGCTTTGCATTAAGCTGAAGAATCGGATACAGGATTTGTAGACAATTTTACTGAAAAAATGAATGATCACCTTCAGGTTCTTGAATCTGAAATTCAACATTATTTCCCTGAGCAGCATAAGCTGAGTTGCATTTCATGCATTTGTGGATTAAGTGCGGAGTGAATTTTTGCAGCTTCGAAATGATTCCTCACCGAGTGGTATATTTCAGGAAAAGCGTGGACTCGATTTTGTTGTTCTATTCGTCATTCGTATCCTAAAGTTTCCATGCATTTTTTTCAAATATTAGTGATATTTTTGCTTCTAGTTATTTCTGTGAAAGCAGATTTTCAACTCTTCTGCAGATCGAGATAGAAGCCAGAAATAAGTTAGATATTCAAGATGACATAAGACTGGCTTTAATAAAAACTCCGTCAAAAATAATAAAACTAGTTACGCAGATGCAAGCTCAATAATCACATTAAATATACTTATTAAAAAATATCATCACTTTTGTTAAGTTCTATAATATATTTCTTCAAACCGTTGTTTCGGGGAATAACGGGGGTAATTACCTCCCCCTCGACTCATTAAAGATCAGGAATATTTTGTATGTTTAAATAAAAAAAAAAACTTGTAAAAAATCCATGCTTGTCGAATAATTATTAAAGTAGCATTGGCAACGTGGTAAAGGATTCTCGGAAAATATGTAATTGATGAAATTTGGGAGTAGTCTCCTAAATTGCACGCATCGCCTGCGGCGCTTGTTCGGGGCCGGGTAGCGTACATTTTTAAAATAATCTAAAATGGGTCGCAAAAAAAAAAGATGGGAACCACTGGTCTAGACCCTTTTCAAGTGGTTGAGAAAGGGGAGAGAAGTGTGTCAAAGAAATAATCCTGTTGGTTTAAACGTTTTCCCTGTTATTATTATTTTTGTTATCTAATATTAAAGAATATGTAACCTAGTTACCTCCTGTAATGTTTTAATTTAAATAGCTTGCTTTCAGCTTTTATTGGATCACACAAAAAATAAGAAACAATAATACATAATTATGTTTTAAACAATAATATCTATGTGTAGAGTAAACTATTGAATGCAAAGAAATAATAGGTACAACTAAGCTTTTACTAGTTTGGAAAGGAAAAAACGGTGATATTTCAAGCTATTCGCTATTCTTTATCATAAAATACAAAAAAAAAATCCCCGTAAGCATAGAACCGGAAATGCATTGTTTGCAGAGTAATAGTAACGGTCATTAAATCTGTTTTGTGTGGTCCGGGGAAGTACATTAAAGGGATTTTTATTTTCTTTTCTATAAAACGAAGCCTAAAGAAAGCGAAATGCAAGAAATAAGAAAGTTGTATTTTTAGTTGCTTAAACAAAGAAAATTAAACTTAGAAAAACGTCGGTGGCGTACATTTGTTGTAAACAAAATTAGCCAAAAAGTGTTCTTCAAGACGCCACTGGACTTAATGATTTTATTCTAGTTGTGGCTGAATTAGCCTTTTATCATTACACATAACACTGCCAAATTTCAACTAGGCCGAACAAAGGTTCTTTAAGATAATAGTAAATAGAAACGATTAAAATTTCTTGGTCTAAAAAATGTAAAAAACTTATTTTTATTTTTTTTTTCTCAAAAATGAAACAAGATACGAAAACAATTCAAAAGACAAAAATGTTTTATTTTTAGTTGCTTAATCAGAAAAAAAAATTAAAAAAGGCAGTGGCGGACATTGTTTTCATCAATAAATATTCTTAAAAGTATCCCCCGGGTCGCCACTGGATTTCATATTCTGATCTAATTAAGCATAATTAATTTTTCCCTCATTACTACAAATATCATTGCCAAATTTCAACAAAATCGGTCAAAGGGAATATTAATAAAAAAAAAGTTAAAAAGAAAAACATCGACAGGATGTCACACTTCTTTTAAAAAACTGTTTTGAATACATGATGTATTCTAAAAACTATACATTTCCATACCTACATTTATATGAAAAGTGTTTAATTCGATTTTTTCATCAATAATACTCTTAGAGGTATCCCTAGGGTCGCAACTGGATGTCATAATTCTAATTAGATAAGAATAATTAATTAACCCCTTATTACTATATCACTGCGAAATTTGAACGAAATCGGTCAAAGGAATATAAATGAAAAGAGGGTTTTTAAAGAAAGTTTGACACTTTGTATCCTAAAAACCATGCATTTCCGGACCTATGTTCATATGAAAAATTTCTCTTGTTTCCTTATGTGGAATCAACCCTGAAATTATTCGAATGGCATTTCCGGTATTTATATTATACAATTTTGGGGGTGCTATACATTTTAATTTGTCATATCTAGTGATGTATTTTTTTATTAAATAAATAAAACGTTTTTTTTTAATTATTGTTTTTTAAAACTATATAGGAAGCTTAAGTTTCACGACTTCGACCAAAAATTAAACTATTAAAATGCATGTAATCTGAATTTTACTGTTTTTTACCAGTTAAATTATAGAAATTGTTAATATTCTAATAAAAAAACAATATTCAAAATCCTGCTTATTCTACAAACCTGAATTGAAAAAGTGTGTTAAAAAAAGGTTTTTTTACCCGAACCGTTTTTTAAACTAAATCTTTTTTATTCTTTACATCACTAGTCATATATCTGCAAAATAACTAAAAAGTATTTGAACCAGGCAGTTGGGAGGGCCCGATACGTTAAACTAAATTTGAATAGATTTGTTACTTTGGGTTAGTCGTCTAATGAACTTTCGGTTAGTTCACTTAGTCCCAACTTATTTTACTTAGTTGAGTCGGTTCCGATACGTTCTAATCAATTATAATAGGTTTGGTTAGTTTCGGTTAGTCCTCCAATCAACTTTCGGTTAGTTTCACTTAGTTTCGACGTATTGTACTTATTTGAGCCGGTACCGATAGGTTATAATCCGTTTTAATAGATTTGGTTTAGTTGGACGACCATCAAATTTCGGTTAGGTTCACTTAGTCTCAACCAGTTTAGTCATTTGAGGCGGTTCCGATACGTTATAATGAATTATAATATGTTTAGTTAGTTTTGGATAGTCGTCCAATCAACTTTCGGTTAGTTTCACTTTGTCTCGACTTAGTTTACTTATTTGAGCCGGTTCCGATAGACTATAATCCATTTTAATAGATTTGGTTAGTCGTTCAATCAACATTCGGTTAGTTTTACTTAGTCTCAATTTATTTTACCTATAATAAATTTTAATAGATTTGGTTAATTTTGGTTAGTCGTCCAACCAACTTTTGGTTAGTTTCACTTAGACTTAATTTATTTTAGTCATTTGAGTCGGTTTCGATACGCTATAATCAATTTTAATAGATATGGTTAGTTTTGGTTAATCGTCTATTCAGCTTTTGGTTAGTTTTACTTAGCCGCAACTTATTTTACTTATCTGAGCCAGTTCCGATACGTTATAATCAATTTTAATAGATTTGGTTAGTTTTGGTTAGTCGTCGATCCAACTTTCGGTTAGTTTTACTTACCCTCAACTTATTTTACTTATTTGAGCCGGTACCGATCCGTTATAATCAATTTTAATAGATTTTGATAGTTTTGGTTAGTCGTCTAATCAACTTTCGGTTAGTTTCACTTAGACTCAACTTATTTTACTTATTTGAGCCGGTTCCGATACGTTATAATCAATTTTAATAGATTTGGTTAGTCGTCCAATCAACTTATTTGAGTCATTTAAACCGGTCCCGAGACGTTATAGTAAATTTTAGTAGATTTGGTTACTTTGGATAAGTCGTCTAATGAACTGTCTGTTAGTTTCACTTAGTCTCAACTTATTTTAGTGATTCTGAGTCGGTTCCGATACGTTATAATCAGTGGCGTAGCTACCGGGTGGGCGTGGGGGGGCAAGGCCCCACGGCGCCAAGAGAAAATAGGCGCCGCTCCGAATTTATAAATATGCTACTGCTAACAATGCTCATGAGCTTAACTGAGTTTTTAAATTAATTAAATTATAATACAACCAAAGATCAAATACCAAAATATGTATTAAACTTTTTACCCAATCAATACATTTTGTGTTATTATTTATTCTACGTGGAATAAAAAGATATATCCCGGCGCGGCGGCATTTGGTACATGCAAATGTGTGTTGTGTTTTTTAGAGTTTCGTATTTAGGAAGTACCATTAGCCAGACAAGTCTAAATAGCCTTGCAATACTAAGCATAGAAAATTAATTTTGATCAAATAATCGATCAATTTACGTCGATTTAAAACCGAAAAAAGACTCCAATGTTTAATTAATTAATTAAGGTTACAGATTTTTAGTTTACATTTATATTTAAATATCTATGTATCTGTTGGTTGGTTGCCGTTTATATATTTTATATTCATATTCCAGTAAATAAAAAAAAAGCGTGTGCACTATGTGCGCATATCAGAAGTGAAACTTCTTAAACTTAAACGCCCTAGCCTCGGATTTGGTTAAAAAGTAGTTTTTTTTTTTAAATATATCACTCAATTAACAAAAAGGGAATGCCTAAATGAAAAAAAACTATTCTTCATTAAAGTTTCGCTTATGTCTTGACAAGGTAATAGAGCAAACCTCATATTTTTATCTTGTAAACTAACAAAGATAGCACAATAATTAAACGCTCTAGCCTTATACATAACTTAACAGATTTGGTTAAAAAGTAGTTTTTTTTTAATTAACAAAAAGGAAGGCCTAAATGAAAAAACTATCCTTCATAAAAGTTTCGCTTATGTCTTGACAAGGTAATAGAGCAAATGCCGTATTTTTATCTTGTAAACTAACAAATGTATCACAATAAACGTCCGTGACCGTTTTCCGTTCCCTGCCAGCTCGCCCGCCGTGTGTTGCGATCGCCCGCCGTGTGTCGGGATCGCGACCTTCAAATTTTACTCCGGCGCGCGTTAAGAAGTTTCACTTCAAAAATATACGTTTAATATTATGATGTATTATTTTAGGATAATATAGGTTTGTTTTAGGCGCCAGCGGATAGGCTTGCCCCCCCGGCGCCCACATTTCTAGCTACGCCGCTGCTTATAATCAATTTTAATAGATTTGGTCAATTTTGGTTATTCGTCTAATCAACTTTCAGTTAGTTGCACTTAGTCTCAACATGGGTATCTGACGGTTTAAAGAAACTATAAAAGGTAGTTTTACCAAATGCAGTGAAACTAATTCTGCAATATGTGCACTTAAGAATTAATAACATGCAAAATAGTGTGCAGTTACACAGCTTTAAATAAAGTGCTGATTGCAGTATGATAAATCAAACATTGAACGCTAATGTATTAAGAACTATTTATTTTAAAAATATTATATACGAGACAAATAAATTTATTTAAGTAGATTATTTCTGCAGTGGTGTTCGACTCCCTGAACCTCCATTTGGAAACCCTCCTACTAGATGGTAATGGCCATTTCAAATTATAGTTAGATCATTCAGCAACGAAATGGGAATCTTTTTATAAATGAAACCTAATAATATTTCTATTTTGGTTTCAGCTCTCCGAATTGGAACAGAGAGTATTGGAAGCAGAGGGCCGGGCGGAAGAAGCGGAGGATAAGGTATAAATAGATTTTAATTGACTTTTTATTGAAATCATCGTCCGCCATAACATTTGAGCAATTGGCAATTAAGTTTTATAAATTTAACATTAAGTGCATGCATATATAACGTCGCAATTCCAGAATAATTCTGAATCAGAGAATGACAGAAATACAAAAATGTATGCCAAACAATCTTGGCCATCATTTCATCCGCAATATTTGCAGTCGGTTCCGCTTTTTATAAATCCACCCTTATTTCTCAGTTATTAATAATGCGAAATTCTTCAATGTTAAGTGGTAAGTGTAATATGTATACAAAAATAGCAAAATTTTGCGTAATAAAACATTTACATATTTAGAATAGGGTCGATTTTTTGAAAAAGTATATTATGGCTTGACATCAATATTTTTTTATCATAATTAAATTCAGCATATCCACAAACCTCTATGTCGTTAAAAATGGGCAAGGCAAAGTCCAATTTTTTTTTTAATAAAGAATCCTTATACCCTCAAAACCATCAAGTTTAGAGAAATATTTTATATTACATTTTTGGTTTTTAGAATATCTTTTCCGGAGAAATAAGTAAGACAATTATAAAGTAACTTTATTGATTTTGTTAAAACAATTTATTCAAAAGCATAATTCACTGATAATAATTCAAAGGTAATATTATTACACGTTTAATATTTTGTGTTAAACAAATTTAGCTTTAAAATCAGCTAGTTTTGAGAACTCTTGCTACATTAGCAACACGTTGTTTTCGTGAAATCTTAATGAATTAAAAAGGAATACGTGACTTATTTTCTCAAATCTTGTCTAATTTATTTGTTAACCCTTCGGAACTTGCTATGGCGTATAAAGTACGCAACCTTAAAAGATATGCGGATGCGCGCAACTTTAAAGTCCCCCACTCGTTTGCCCTCTCCGTTCATGTATCCTCGTACCCTCGTACCGGACGTTGGTAGGCACGTACGTATTGGCTTAGCGTTAGGTAGTGTCCGTGTAAAAAGTTTTCAGAAAAATTTCTTCGACCGGTGTACAAAATACAAAATGCAAAATAATGGTTCTGTTTTTACAGGGAATCCGTACCCATAAAAAATCCGAAAAAGCTTGCTCAGAAAGAGTTAAAGGCAATTGCTAAAGCAATCTTTGATGAACCAGATGAAAATGAAGTGGTTGGGGGAGAGCGATAATGAAGACGAAGAAGAAGCGTTTTATAGCGACCGCGATACGGATTCCGAACAGGATGCCGACGATGATCGAGATATTGATTATTTTTATGGCACCGTCGCCGAACTCATCAAAGAGCCCGTAATGAAAGTTAAGGATAAACAAGCCATTTGGAAAAAGCACCACCCCACAAAAAATTTGCTAAAACACCAGCAAAAAAATATATATAAAATTTTTTTCCGAAGGTGCTAGTAGACAGAGCGGTTGTAACAGATGAAATTAGTGCATTCTTCCAGTTTTTTGCAATTGAAATGATAGAGGATATAATTATTATATTCATCGGTTCAAGAAAATTATCAAAGAGAAAGAGATGCGAAGCTAACTACAAAATATGAAATGTTGGCTCTTTTTGGACTCCTGTTCCTAACTGGCGTAAAGAAACAACATCATACCAATGTCCGAGAATTCTGGGAAACAGACGGTACCGGATTAGAAATTGCTCGCGCTTGTATGATTATGAAGAGATTTTTATTTTTATTGCAGTCGATAAGATTCGACGACAAAGCTGATAGACTAACCCAAACTAACCCAACGTCAACCAACTGAAAAATTAGCAGCCATTAAAAGTATACTCGATAGATTTATTGAGAAGTGCAAGAAAAATTACTGTATTAAGAAATAATGACTATTGATGAGATGCTAATCCCGTATCGAGGTCGTAGCTTCATACAATACATTCCCAATAAGCCGGCTAAATACGGCCTCAAAGTTTTTGCACTTGGTGATTCGAAGATGTTTTATACAGCGAACTTGAAAATCTACTGTGGAAAGCAACCAGCTGGTCCATATTTAGCCTTTCAAAAGACACATCAGAAATGTGACAGCAGACTATTATTGGTATACTAGTTACCCACCCTTTGGCAAAGCAATTACTAAAGGATACAATCACAATTAATTTAAGAAAAAATAATGGAACTTCCATTCGAACTTTTGCCAAGCAAAACAAGAGCGCTAAAATCATCGATATTTGCATATCAAGATGATATTACTCTTGTGTCTTATTGCTCCACACAAAATAAAGCTGTCCTACTTTTATCCACCATGCATTCTGATTGTACGGTTGATGAGGATACCGAAAAACCCGACATTATATTATTCTATAACTCCACGAAAGGTTAGGTAGATACCATTGATCAAAACTGGCGTGCCAGGGTATTAATACATTAGGTATTCTATTTTAGATATATGTATTTTATGCTTACAATATATTTGAAAGTGGAAATGGAAATGTTCCCATTATTGAAATTAAGCACCGTCGGACACGATTAGTTATTGAATGGACGACCGCGACCACTTGAAAAGCCACTGTGTTTTTGTAATTTTTTTTCTAAATTACTTACGACCTAATTTTAATTAAGCTTATCGATTTATATCATTCAATACCTATCTATATTTTAAATTTCCCATATTCGAATTTTTTTTTAAGTTCGTACCTTTTTAACTGGGTGCACTTTGCAATAAAACAAATGTTATAATTAATTAGAACATAAAGAAAATTATTGCAAGGATTTTCTTTCTGGTAAAAATGGCGAATACGATTACATGGATTATAATTTTTATTTAAGTTCAACGTTATAGCCTAGCCTAGCCAATGCCTGCAACGTTGCCTTTGAGTAATATTAATTTCGACCTCGACTAATAATTTGGTTCTATAATCATAAGTGTGGTGTAATATTTACCATTGTACAGTAAAGTACCTACTGTTGGTTTCAGATTAATGATCCAACTTATTTTATATATTTTTTTCACTTTGAATCCGTATAAAAACATTTTGATTTTTAAAATTATGAATTATTGTTAACAATATTTTGACACGTATCGAGTCACATTTCATCTTGACTGCCTAATGATTTTTCATTCATAAAGGTCATAAACTTCTCTTGTCTATTGGTGTAAGAGTTTAATGTAATAATGGAAAGCTTAGTAACAATTTTATAATTTGAGTTTCATCAAACTTAAATTGGGTGTGCTAATTTAAACAAAATGTCTAATTAAAATTGTTAAACCGTATAGAAAGCAAAAATAATAAAGGCGTATTATATTATAAATGAAAATTGTTGTTATGCGTTTCATACATATGCTTAAAAAATACATTAATATGAGTAGTGAATGTTGCAGTGGCTTTCAGAGGTCGAATGTCTTAGATCTAAATTAATAACTTAAAAGTCTGTGGCACTCCTGGCTAACTTAACTAAACACTCCTAGTTCAGGGGGAACCACAATCACAAAGCCTGTTGCTGCCGTTCCTTGTACTGCTGTTTTCTATACATATCTAAAAAAGGTGTATGTAACACTTTAAATAGCTAACTTCAGCTAACCTAGGGCGTGTTCCGTTTCCAAACCTGGTTAACCGGAGCGGTTGAAAGCGGTTGATAGCGGTTCATCAAAAAACCCCCACTTAATACGGAACGCTTTCGGTGTTTTTCTGTACAAAATGGCAGTTATTACCAATATCACTTATCTTTGGAGATTGTTTCCTCCGGTGACGTTTTTGACAGATATTTTTCAGTAGCCACGTGTCGTATTTAAGTAAGTTTTCAGGCAACAGATAAATACTTAATCGTAAACAAGGCGAGAAACGGAACATGCCCTTTATGTAATGACGGACTAAGGGTTTCAATTTCAGTTCAATTTGGTTTGCACTTATATCTACATATTAAGTATCTATTTTATTTAAATACTTATTGTAGATATAAGGCATTTTTATTTTACTTCTATTTTTGAGCATAATTTAAAGCATTATATTTTCTTGCAGTGCGATTTCGAATTTAAGGACAGAACTTCATTCGAAATACCTTTTTAGCAACATTTCTAGCTCTGATAAAATAAGGGAAGTAAATGAAATTTCAATAGCTGCTGCGAGGTACGAGGTATATAGGATTTTTAAAATGTATTGACAATTAATTTGTCTCAAGTTTCAAACTATCTATCTAAGAGGCCTAAATATAAACATTAATTCAGTACACTAACAACTACAAGCAAATAGACACACATACTCGCCTTTACAGAAACAGAACTATGTTCTACAACAACAACAGTAAACTACCCCTACCCTGGTTATGACCTACTCCCGATTTAGGCATAAGTTCGGAATATGCCTTTTTGTCCCAACTGACCTTTTGTGTCACCGCGAATAAACACTCGAACTAAACACCCTTGACGTCATGTGGCTCAAGTTCACCCTCAAGGGATTAATCAAGTTCATATGCTGTCTTTATCTCCCTCCGAGCGATAGAGCCAACAAAAGCTTCTTTACAGCATTAGCTACCACTTTTGATTCAATACAGGTCGACCACCTCGATTCAGAAATAATCGTTCTGGAAGAATTCAATGACCATAACACCAACTGGCTCAAACATCATAACAAGACCGACGATGAAGGTAGAGAAGCTGAAGCATTTACCATCAGCTGTGGGCTTACTCAACTTAAAGACGAATCAAATCTGCTCCGCGAGAGGGGCGAATTTGCCGCCGTTACGAAAAGCCTAACCACACACTAAATAGTATTTTTTTGCTTTGAAATGAATAGCTACAAAGAAAAACATTTTTGTAATTAAAATATTTGTATCCACTATAATACGGACTTTTACGGACAATTATTGAGGATATTTTTTTGAAATGTTATTTTAACCATTAAAAAATATTTTTCTGTGGCTATCAGATAGCTCTGCTACCGCAGGTTTTTAAAAGAATACAATATTTAAAAAAAATAATTTTGTAACCGCTAATCAGCTACCTGTTAATCCCTAAAAAATAAAATAAAATGTTCCTTTCTTATTAAAGGTTCCATTTTAGTGACTAAAACGTACTTTATTATAGTTATCCAGTTCAACCAATTAATATTCAGTGTTCTATTTATTTGGTATACATCACTATATTATATCTATCCTTGTCGTTGATTTGATTTCATATAGGAACCGATTATATACACTGTGTTCAAAAAGTCCCGGACCCCCTCGATATTTCTAAAAGGCCGCCTCAGATCAAAAAATATTTCAGATGAAAGTTGTAGATCTTTGTTAGATCTACCTTAAAAAAATATGCTAAGTATGCACAAACGCGGAATAAGCCCAAGTTGTGTTTTTTTTTATGAAATAGTTTTGTTTTCAATTTACTTTCTCAATCTACGCAAAATTTTAGCCCCAGTTCATGTTTCATGTCGTATACTTAAATCCAACAGTCCAAAAGATATGACGTCACTTTTATTAACATAACAAACACAATAGTTGCGAAACAAACTTATTTAATTAAGTGCTGGAATTTTTTCAAATGACCCCAGAGGAAATAGTCCATCGTCGTAAGGTCAGGGGAGTTCGCTGGCCATTCTATTTTACCTCCCCTGCCGATCCACCTATTAGGAAAAGTAGCATTTAGAAATCTCCTTACATTTATACCGAAATGTGCAGGAGCTCCATCTTGCTGAAACCATGTTGATTGTAAATTGTGCAAACCTCTGAATGGTCCTGATCAAGGTAGATTTTGAAATAGAAGGGCGACCCGGAAACGTTTCATTAAAAAGGTGTTTATCGTTGGCTAACACCGAATCCTCTGATCATCAAAAGGGTAGTACGTTCTCTTTCAGTAAGGGACATAATTTTAAATAAGTATTAAATTCAAATAGCAAAATGAAATCATTTGACAATATTAAAAATAACTGTCGTGAAAATGTTGGTACTGTCTTAAACTAATAATACAGAGGTAAAATAATAGGTAATCTGACAGCAATATTTAAAAATCTTAATAAAAATTACGTCATATCTCTTGAACTGTTATAGGACATGAAAGAGGAACTGGGACTAAAATTTTGCGTAGATTAAGAAAGTAAATTGAAAACAATACTATTTCATTTAAAAAAACACAACATGGGTTTATTCCGCGTTTGTGAAGCACCCTGTATACTTAGCATATTTTTTTAAGGTAGATCTAACAAAGATCTACAACTTTCATTTGAAATATTTTTTGATCAGAGGCGGCCTTTTAGATATATCGAGGGGGTCCGGGACTTTTTGAACACAGTGTATATAGTGTAGTACAGGATGGCTATATTACGTTTGCAAACTACCATGACTACCATGAGACACCAGACATCATTAGTTGCTCGAATGACGCGGACATGGCGGTGTTTGGATGCCGTTTCTTTTGTACCTCATTTGGATTATTGAATTTGAGATTGGAACGCTCTTTGCATTGGATTTATGTGAATTTCACCATGGATGCAAACCTTTGTTGTGCGTACATATAGTGAAACTTATGAAATGAGGTTTAATTGAATTTGTGGACAACTTTGATGGTAAGTACGCCATTTGATTTCTTAACCGTTCATTTTACAATTGTTTAGACTGCTTAGAGCATAGGATGTCTGATTATACTTAATGTTTGGTTTGGCGAGAATGCATTAGGCAGGATTATAGTATTTCTTATTGGCATTGGTGAGATAAAGATAACACAAACTAACCTAACCTAAAATACACCTTCTTAATGACTATTATATTGCATTAGACTATTATATAATATAATAGTCAATAAAAAGATTTATTTTAGGTTAGGTTAGTTTGTGCTAGCTTTATCTCACCAATACCAATAATAAATACTCTACATTTTGCCTAATACACTCCGGCCAAGCCAAAATATTAGGTATAATCAGACATCCTATACTCTAAACAGTCTGAACAATCATGAAGTAAAACGAACGGTTGAGAAAAAAAAATGACGGACTTACCTTCAAAGGTGTCCACATATTCAATTAGCAACTAAAAATAGCAGTAGGCGCTAAACAATAAAAAGTCAAATAGTAGCCTAGCTATAATTAAAAAAAGAGGTTTAGTTACAGAAAAACTATGTAATAAGCCTAAATGTATTTCGTAACTATACCTACTTCCCTTTTAACCATCACTATCAAACAGTTGGCAACGGTAGCAATACTACCATCATCGGTTTTAGAAAGTAATGTTTTAGTTCTTAAAAAGTAGCTTTATTGTAGTAAAAAATGAATATTTAAAATACATCTATTAGCGTCTAAAATGTGTTTCCAAAAAGATCACTCTATTTGCCACAACAAGGCACTTTTCTGGCGCCTATGTAATGCAGATATTTTGTTGGGGTTATTAGATTTCTATCAGCAGCTAATAGAATTTTCTCTCACTGCAAATCGTGACTAGTACACAATTATAGTTGGTCAATGGTCCGCCATTAGACACCTCCGACCACAAACTTATTACAACGGTTTGTTAACTGCCACTCCTACATTGCCTTGTAAAATCTGGCATTACCAACAGCAAACCTGTAAATACTGGCATCAAAATCAGACCGCTGAAAGATGCAACTATTTTGACGAAGCGAGAAACGAATGCAAACATGTGATTGACGAAAGTAAGGACAAACACAATCAAAGCATCAGGAATAAACTTTTGCAATACCCTAGTGGCTCAAGGAATTTCCGGTCTATAGCAAAGAGTGCAAAAACAGTAAGCAATAACTTTACAAAAACGTCTCTCCCATTTTTGACAGACGAATGCGACGTCACGGCGACTACAGCTAAGGAAAAAAGCAAACATGCTCGCCGACATATTTTTCTCGCACTCTACCTTAAACGTCCCCCAAGGCAAGGCTTTTCCTATAGTAGAGTCAACGTCAAAGTGTATCTTGATGTTCGCTGTACATTGAAAGGTAAAAATGTATCGAGTACGGTTTTGGATGCTATTTGGGGTGCATAAAGACCCCCTAAATTCGTCTGGCGATATCGATGTCCAACACACCCCCAGGGGGTAATAACTGAAAAACCAGGGAATTTAGAAAATTTCGTTTGCTATCTGGCCGTAACAAAGTTTTTCTGTTCCGTTAAGTAATAAGCGAGTTATGACTAATTTCCGTCCAAAGTTTAACGTTTGATAAACGGAAGAATATTTACAAAAATCGCTTTTCCCTCCATTATTATTCGTTTTTCGATTTGTGACAAAATTGAAAAATGTCTACACCGCGATAACTTTTGAACGACACAAGATATCGAAAAAAATCAAAAAGCAAATGTTGTAGTTTGTTACCTTTGCAAAACAACGGTTCTTGAAATTTTGAAATCGATCAATAAATAAGGACGATATTGCCGATTTACTCCAGGGATGTAAAGGCTGCCACCGCGAAGTGATGCCCTCTGTCTCTACTTTCGCCCGTTTCCCATCTCTTTCTGACAGGCTCCTCTATGCCCCACCATGTCCCGCAAGCCTTACCTACTGACTACGACTTCATGTACACAGTGCTTCATTATAATTTAAAATAATGACAAAATAATAATATTAATAATAATATTACATATGACTTAGTACCTACTAAAATAAATATCGATTTTTCTTCGCGTGTGCTCCATGAAACACACTTTTGTAATTTAATAGGTATTGATAATTTATAATTAATTATTATACTAAGTTTAGATGACCCATTCTATTTGGGTTATAACTTGCGGAAAAATAGAATTATCATAGAATGTTCCGATATCGTGTATTACGTATTAGATACATATTGCCTAGTCAATTAATAATATTTTTTTCAGTAATTTATATCCACATCGTCTTCTCCGTCGGAAGAATCTGAACGATATTCTGTAAATTCATTCAGACAAGATCTTAATCCAGAACATTCGCATGTTGTGAGACATGGTAATTTATTTTTTTTGCACACCTAAGGCTTCTGCAGCCTAAAAAAATAAAAATAAGAAAAGGATCTAATTACAATATAAGCAAACAGTATTTACCAGTTTTACATGCACAAAAGGACATTTCTGTAGTGAGGATTGGCAGTGGCGGTTTTGTTGTAAATATAGGAGAAATTTCTCCGTTTTCTTTTGTTGCCCACCCATAAATATTATGATCAGGTATAGTCATAACTGGCTTTAAGGCACCGTTCCAAATTATCATCTGATAAACTGATCTTAAGCAGTGTTTTCTGAGTGCGTCTGACGTAGGAGGTAATTTATCAATGGCAACGTTGGTGGACATTTTAGCTCTCAAACTATCAATCGTATTGCATACTCCAATTGATGTATTTGAATAGAGCAACATAACAAACTTCTGTAAGTCCTCAAATTTGCTTTCATCAAAAGGCTGGGAGCGTGTCGAGGAGAGGAGATGAAAATTGCTCTCGTAAGTTTTCCACGCGGTCTTTTTTCCTATTCCTTTGAATTGACTAGTTACATCGCACCCTGTTAAAGCATGGAACAGGAGGTGTAAAGTTTTCCTTTACACCTTCATGTAATTGGATGGATTTAATGCCTATTATCTTATTTACCGCTGTCTGCATGTACAAATTAATATTTAGTTCGTTGAAAAAGTTTACTAATAAAACTGGTACATCAGTGTCTTTACAGAAAACAACACACTCTGAATAGCCTTCCTCTTTAGCTGACAAAATATGAAGTAGCATCCTGGTATCTGCTTCCTCGTGATTCGAAGATATTAGTTCTGACGACTGAGGTAACAGTTCATTTACTGCATCAAAGCGAAGGAAGTCACGGAAACCTCCAGATGTTACTAGATGTAAGCCGTCACGTCTGGCTCTTGTCATTGTATATGTAGATAAATAGTGAGTAAAATCCAATTTGTTCTCCCACGAATGAATAAAATTTTCCCATTTGGCAGGTAGGGGCACGTCGTCACCGTCAACTATTTTCCGGATTGACCGATGTTGTCCTGCTCTTTTCTGTCTTGTGGCATTCTTTATAGAATTTTGTTTGTACTGATCGGAAACCAAATCTACACGTTTGTACTTCAGAAAATATCTACCAACTATGTTGTAGAATAACGCTGCATACTCTCCGAATGTTTTTGTGTTCTTTGGTTTCCCGATGCCCTGAACAATAGACATGGCATCTAGTTTTACACAAGCCTTTTCTTTTTCAGGTTGGTATTCGGTGTATACCTTTCCATATCCTTGTAGAATTACCCCTAGCCTACTTTTAGTCGCAGGTATAGATAATACTCCGTTTGCAGATATAGACATTGGATAATCTGTCAATTCATGCGAATATACGTCTTCTAAGGAAATATTTCTGCGCTTTGATACCGCCAGTAATCTTTGAATTAATTGCTGACCTTTCTTCATAGAGTTCCATTTATCATGAGGCGGGATTTTTTGAGAAACCTTTTTGGGAAATGACTTTAGGCCTGATTTTTTTAAGGGTTTATAAAAATCTTCACTGTCCATTTTTAATACAAAATCATCAATAATAGCAAAACCATTTTCTTTAGCATTCAGAAGTTGTAGCTTTACATTTTCTTCGACCACATCGTTTGTTGTTATACAAACAAGAGATGATGTGTCTCTTGAAAAAACTGAAAATCTACAAAACTGTTCCTTCAGGTAAGAGACATCTGTTTCGTCCTTCGCTAAACGCTTCATTCCTAATTCAATGTTTTGTATATTTGAACCACGTGTTGAACTCCCATTAATAGAATAATTAAATTCCTCAACAAATTTCCCGATAATATTAAAACTTAAACACCATTCATCTCGACGTTCATCATTCTTTGTTATTCCCACAATTCCCCCAGCCACTTTACTCACTGTGTTAACATGCTCTAAAGCTTGATCAATGGCTATACGATTGAAGCTATTAGCTGTAGTTTTAACAGAAAAACACTTGTTGTTTGCATACTCATTAAATACGTTAGGAGCTGAGCTTTCCAAATTAATCATATCCAAGAAGTATACGCTGCCCCATCGTGTGTAATTCTGATGATCATATATTGCGAACCAAGGAAGCATGTTGTAAAAGGCCGTCAAATATTCATTCCAATTTCCAGTCCTCTCGGCGTGTATGAATGTGAGAAGCGTATTAACCATATCTAAATACGACATCCAAAACTGAGCGGTTTCATTTTGAATGCGATTCAGAAAATCGGAAAATGATTGCATCTGTCTTATTTTATTTATTGCTCTTTGGGTAATTTCAGAAATTTGACTGTAATCTCTATCTTGGATGGATATTGATAATTCCGAGCCCATGTCCATTAACTCCTGAAAATCATCACCGTCCTCATTCAGAGATGTTCTGAGCCAATCTACATATTCATCCATCAGAATTCTCCATAAAGATTCGTAAACTAATTTATGGCATCTTATCGCTATGTTCCACATTTTACCTTTCGGTATACTCTCACAAGTTGTATTGGCATACACACCTCATTCCACAACAATATCTAAAAATCCGCTATCTTCCACCCTTTGACCGATAACTCTGACAAAATTTAACATAATGTGGAAACCTCCTAATCTCAGAACAAAACGCTTGCATTCATCCTGGTGCAACCACTGCAACTCTTTCGCTTTACAGTACAATGCTTGGTCAAACGTAATTACTGTATTTTCTATATTCAGATGTGAAGTAACATCCCGACACCTAAGCATGACAGTCCACAAAGTATCGTATTCGGAATAAGCAACATATGGGAGAATAGGAAAATATCCGCGAAACGTGGGAATGTCACTTGAATTGTCAGTTATTTTGTTAAATCCAGTCCACTGAGGTATGATTTGTGAATTACAGTTTTGAGTTCTACTCCAAATCCACACTAAATTATTTGTGCTAATGTGTGCATTCGATTTTTCAGCAGATATCTGAACATATTTTTCGTTTTGTTCACAATGTGGTAAAGGTCTTTTGGTCTTAATATATTGCGAATTTATCAAAGAATGGAAATTTTGAGGCATAATAAGTCGCTTCGTCATCTTTGCAGGTGGAATACTGAATGATGATTGGTTTTCTGGGCATTGCTGGAAATCTACCATCTGAGTTGCGTGGAACGTATTGCGACCGTCGATAGTTTCTTCTAATACATCTATGTTGTCCGCCGCGAATTGTACAAAACGATTCCTGCTAAGATTCTGTGGTACGAAAACGCTGGCGTTTGTATATACTTATCTATTTCATTTTGGGCTATTGTGTTTCTGATGGCTAGAACGTCAGCATAACTAATGCTATGTCCACAACGATGTAATGTGTATCTACAAGCTTTTTAGACCTGGTGGACTGATGCACACTTAGTCCTACCATTACTTGTTTTGGGGCCTTTTCTTCTTGTAACTGAACATAATATCTTGAGCAATAACAGATTTTTTCATATTATCAATATTAGGAACTGTTAAAATGTCAACGTCTTCCATATCTCGAAGGTCCTTTTTAATTTCTGAGGCTACTAAGTGAAGTGCACTTAGAAATGTATCATTTTGCAGAACAGGTCGATATGCAAAGTCTGATTCTTTAAGCATTTCAACTTCGTTATAAATTTTATTTTGTAATTTTGGGTACATTAAAGTAGCTTCATTACTTTTATAAGATTTGACAAAATCGACATCATCCTTAAAATAATTTTTCAGTTTCCTCAGAAAATACCGCGGATTTAAGCTACCACCCATTCGCGCATATCGGTCGTAAACTGCAGCGAAAGTATATACTTTTCCTCTGGATATACCTTGACTTATTTCCGCAACAATGTTTTGCCAGATGTCACTCCCTTTATCGTTTTGACTTGTAGAGTCATCCATAGAAGCTACTTTAGATTGAGATTTGCTATTATATTTTTCCACTCTGCCGCGAAACAATTACTATGGTATTTGACTTCAGAAGCAATTAAATCTACTGTGTTAATTTTTTAAAAAAGGTTATAGTTAACGGTAGCTATGCCGTGAAGTTTCTTACTAAAATTTATTGTCAACACCTGGCTCACAGATTTACCCTTCTTCAATTTTTGACAGAAAACACATAAATTGATATTAAAATTTGACTTGTGGTATCGCAATTTATTGTCTTTCTGTCTGTCGTTGCTTTCGGTTACATCTACATTTTCCATACATTGACTACTTTGTGCTTTTAATTCTCTTACCGTAGAAATGTTTTTGAGGCTTGTAAACGAGGAGTAACAGTTTCTGTGCAATCTTAACTTACACGAATTATTTATTTTATCACTAAGCACTCTCAGGTCTTTATTGTAACTTTGCACATCAAGTCTCATTTTCACTGACCTTTTAATGGTTTCCATAGTTCTTAGAGTAGATTCCTCCAGTTTCCCGCCTTTTTGACATATTAAACATTTGTTATGAACACGCGTTAATTGTTTTGTTTTTAACTTAAATTTATGTAATAGTTCATCGCCTGTTATATCACTTGAAGAGCTCTCCATTCTGATGCCAAATTCATGAAAATAATTGATAATTAATTAATCACCATTCACCAAAGCAAACAATGCTGGTGCCACGTCGATCGCGTCGCGTCGGTCGTACGATAAAAAGGCTTGGGGGCTTGCGGGCCACGGTGGGGCACGGAGGAGCCTGTCAGAAAGAGATGGGAAACGGGTGAAAGTAGAGACAGAGGGCATCCCTTCGCGGTGGCAACCTTTTCATCCCTGGAGTAAATCGGCAATATCGTCCTTATTTATTGATCGATTTCAAAATTTCAAGAACCGTTGTTTTGTAAAGGTAACAAACTACAACATTTACTTTTTGATTTGTTTCGATATCTTGTGTCGGTCAAAAGTTATCGCGGTGTAGACATTTTTCAATTTTGTCACAAATCGAAAAACGAATAATAATGGAGCAAAAAGCGAGTTTTGTAAATATTCTTCCCTTTATCTAACGTCATTGTCTTTATAAGAAAATAGTCGTTCAACGGGGCCTGTGGAGAGGTGCTGCCCCCAGTGGCTGGCACCAAAAACAGTATTTCTGAATGAAAACACGTGCAATGTTTACCCTACATACGAAAAGGAACGGGTAGAAAGGGGAATACAAAATTATATTCGCGGAGCCGTAGATTTCCAAGAAATGATCTTCAGCCAAGGCTAAGTGGCTAGAACCGGTTTTATCAGTTTAATTTTTACACACAGAATAAAATTTCCAATACCTGCTTCCCCAATCTTGACTTTTGAATTGAATTTATTTTATTGTTTGGGAAAATGGTTTCTAGCATTTTTAACACATTGATTTTTGTGTCAATTTCTTTACTAGTTTCTATTAATCATATAGGCCTAATTGAATTGGTGCAGTAGTCTAAGAAAATAGATTTGCATATGCCATTAAAAAATGGGAAAATAATAAACAATAATAAAATCCTATTTGCTAAATGTAAAACGTTTTGACTTGATATAAGTAAAATTTTACAATATAAACTGGATATTTTAACGCATTCAAAATTAGGAACACTAAAAACATATTATTAAACTATAAAAAAAATTATATTTATAAAAATTGATTATTTGTTTCCTATTATTAGTCAAAAAGTAAGGTATTACAATTTTTAAACTTACAATGTTTATAGAGAAATATAGATAAAAATTAAATTTAGTTCCAATAGTAGGTAGGTATAGTTATTTTATGTATTTTTTCTTTTTATAGAAAGAAGACAATTGAACATGTTCTGCAATTTTATGCTTTAATGCACCAGAAACATGTATTTATCAAATTATTGATTAAAATGTCTTGTTATTTGGATATTAATAATAAAATTAAATATTTTTATTTTATTAAATTTCATTATTTTTGCAAAAGAGGAGGAGATAAGAAATAAGGTGTTTAAAAACTGAAATCAAAACTCTTACCACTTTGGATAAGTCTTTATTTAATATGAGTTCGGCATATATTAATACTAATTTATGTATCGGTACATATAATATTGCTCCAGGACAACAGCCAATGTTCAAAACTTTCAATCGCTTATAGCCATTACTATCATTATTACATAATTGACAATCAAATTAAATTAATATAAATCTACTCTTCAAAATATATACTGTAGTTTATTCGCTATAATCAAGTAAATAATTTTTGAAAAAATTCGGATTTAGGATAGTGAAATAAACAACATCCGAGTAATTTACTCGAAAATTAAACAATTCAATTGATAAAACACATCAACCTATACAACCCTTAAAACTAAAGAACAAGTATATAAGATAAAAAATAAGCAAGGAGAGTAGTGTGCTGTTTCGGGCAACTTCTGGTTTGATTCATCCCTTATTTTCAACTGATCATTTTATGTTCACTTGTAATATTTCCCTTTGAAATAATTCATTTATTTTATCTTAGATGCCAAATTTTTTCATATCAAAGTTTTGTGTTATTGCCTATCAAACTTGTAAAGTTATACATGTTCTTAAAATAACTTTCTTGTATATTATAAGTTACAATTAATCACCAGTTTAGGAAATTTGAAACCATAATTATTTTTGCCGTTTTTCAATCAGAAGTTGCTAATATAGCTATTGTGATAAACACTGATGTATCAAGAGATTATATCGACTACAACCCCATAAATAAGTACTTTAAATATTACTTAAATATCGAAAAGTAATTGGACTACATTAACGTAGATACAACCTAAAAGCATCACCATTTAATAAGAATCAACTAATAAATTAATTGAAATCCGTCGATTAATGTTTTATCTTTATTTAAATATAAGATGATTCACCGATCTCATTTATTAGTATTTAAAAAATTATATATACAAAATGTCAAATCATATTCAAAATCATGTTTCCTGCCAAACAATTATTGGTCCATAAAAGTTACTTCTTCATTAAAAATATTTTTTAATTTAAAAAATTCAAAGTCGATAGAAAAATATTACTTTTTTACACTGTAAAAAAATCCTTAATTGTAGTAAATTGGAAAAATACAATTATATATACATTTAAAGTTTCATGTTCCAGTTAAAAAAAAACTGCAAACAACTTTTTCAAATACTAAGTAACTAAAAATAATTCTTGGGGTAATATTAAAATGTTTTTTTTACTCCGTGAATAAAACTGAATAGTGAATAAAAAAAATATAACGTCAATTCGCATTTTGAATACGACTTACATTGTTTATATATTAAAGTCCGTAATAAAACATTAATTATGAATTTCCAGTGGGATAAACATGAATCGCCTTCAATCCAGCTTATTCGGGCAATAATTGATTTTTTGTTTTACAAATAAATAGTACATTGGACATCTCTACGCTTTGCTGTATTGACAGCAATCCAAGTGTCTTTAGTATTAAATTAATGGGAGTATAACGTGTACAGAACAATATAGTGCGCATAGCTTTATTTTGCAGCAACTGGAGTCTTTGTATATCAGCCTTTTTACATGATATCAACAATGAAAAACAGTAATTGAAATGCAGATATAAATGGTATTATATATAAGAAGATGACCCCAGTGACTAAGATTCTCAGCTATTCTCCTAAAAAATTCTATCTTTTTTCCATTTTTCTTTCTAATATGATCTAAATGTAACGAAAAATTAAGCTGAGAATCCAAGACTACCCCTAAATATTTCATACTATATGCATTTTGAATTGGGCTATTATCTATCTTAATCCTATAATTATTTACAATTCTGCTTAGGGCCGGTTTCTTCAAGCACGGATAACTTTATTCTTCAAATATTTACTGTGACAACGATTGTTAGTTCAATTGTAGCCATAGTAATTATCCTACGAATAAAGTTATTCGGACTTGAAGAAACTGGCACTTAGAGTCAAAAACAATGTACTTTGTCTTTTTTACATTTAACCTGCGCCTATTTACACACAACCAGTTATACAGGATGTCAAGTTTTCAGTTCATAGTATCTACTACCTGATTAAAATCCTTCCCGCAAACACAGATGAACATATCGTCCGCAAACAAACTCAGAAATGTATCATTTAAAACTCGGTCTAGGTCATTGATATATAGCACAAACAAAATGGGGCTCAGGACACTGCACTGCGGTACCTCTATTACACTATTACCCGGATTTGAGAACACATTATTCACTCTAGTCACATGGGAGCGATCTTCCAGATGATCTTCTCCTATCGATGGTTCCAAACGCACGCTGAAGGTCAATGAAAATGTTCAGGACATTTCCATCACGAACATATGAACGCCATTTCGAACACAGATAACTGTATTGCTGACTCGCACGAATGTTTTGCCCAAAAACCCGACTGACCTTTAAATAACAATTTGTTTACCTCTAGAAATTGTCGCAGT
The DNA here is from genome assembly GCA_016904865.1 of Pissodes strobi. NCBI lineage: Eukaryota > Metazoa > Arthropoda > Insecta > Coleoptera > Curculionidae > Pissodes > Pissodes strobi. The sequence continues at coordinate 271,397 of MU182702.1, forward strand.
TGTGCATACCACAATTTCCATAATTTTGTCCATTACCGATAATAAATTAATGGGTCGATATTCTTCTGGTTTATTTGGTCTAGGTACTTTTGGAATACGCGCACAATGACACTGGTCTTAATTTCCTTTGGAACTCTTCTTATTGTAAGGGATGTATTGATCAGGTGAAGTAAAGGGTACCCAAGTACACAAAAAGCAGTCTTTAAAAATTTAACTGCTCAGATTTCTTGAACCACATTTAATGGGAAAATATTTGGCACCAATGACGAAGACATACTTTGTAGGCACAGCGACAAAGAAAGCTTTCTCGCCCAGGGGATGTTCCTTTACAAATTGATGCTCTCAAAATAGACGTTATCTGAAACAAATTAAAATCTAATGTAATTTTGACTTAGTTTGTAAAGAATTTGTTTATCAAAAACTGAAACAATTAAAAAAATAATGTTGGACTTCGATATCGCCAGACGAATTTACGGGGTCATTATGCACCCCAAATAGCATCCGAAAACGTACTCAATACATTTTTACCTTTCAATGTACAGCGAACATGATTTCTAGAAGAGCTTTTCACGCGCGCGAACCCTACTACTACAATATTCAACGTCAACACTACCATGGTAAAAGTTATGTTTCATCACTGTGAACTGTATACACCTCAGCAGCTGTTCTTGCTCTACACTACAAAGCGCAAACAAGGCCGTGTTTAGAATATTGCTCACGCATCTGGGGCGCCGCCGCACCTAAAGCTGCTGGATTCCATTCAGAAGAGAGCTGTGAGTCTCGTTGGCCATCCGGAGTTTACCCGGGATCTGATTAGTCTGGCCCTTTGTTAGACACCTATTTTATAATATGCAGCCAATTACTATTTACTAAATAAACTACAGACTTATGTATAAACTGTATGTGTCATGTACGCATTAGTGCATTAGCCTAATTTTGGCAAAGTGAAAAGATAAATATAATAGTATATTTCATTACCAGTCCGGAAACAAGGTTTTTCCGGTGCGCGCACGACAGTCGTGCAAGCACAGGAAAAGCTGTTTCTGGACGTTTAATGAACGATATTATTCATAACACCTCTCTGAAATCAAGACATAAACATAAAATTATTATAATTTTACGTATCCTAAATCATGTCATAATACATTTTGTATTCAAATGAAAGCAAACGTCAAACTTGCAAGACAAGCAAGACAGGTATTTATCTAATATTCATCAAGCGTTGCTATGGAAATGTGTTTGTATGCTTTGTTGTAATTGAATATGCAGCTAATTTTGAAGTATTTGTGACAAGTAAGGTCAGAATAAATAATAGTATATAATGATATAAGTGTATAAAATAGTATATTGTGCAACAAGTTTTGAAAAAGACTCTTTGCACACGAGTATGAGGTTTGTGCACGAGCCGTAGGCGAGTGCTACAAGTCATAC